>SJYC01089211.1:0-10924 GCA_006408675.1 Madoqua kirkii
TAGATCATGAAAACGTCAGTTTTCATAAAAAAACTCAGTTTTCATGAAATACGTCACTTAGACCATGAAAATGTCAGTTATAATGAAACAAGTTACTTAGATCTTGAAAACGTCAGTATCCATGAAATACATCTCTTAGATCATGAAACGTCAGTTTTCATGAAATATGTAACTTCGATAATGGAAACATCAGTTATAATGAAGGAACTCAGTTTTAATGAAATTCGTCATGTAAATCATGAAAGCGTCAGTTATGTTGAAATACATGTATAGATCACGAAAACGTCAGTATTCATGAAATAACTATTTTAAAGAAATACATCACTTAGATCATGAAAACATCAGCTTTCATTAAATATATCAATTAGATCTGAAAATGTCAGTTATGAAATACGTCACATAGATCATGAAAACGTCGGTTATCATAAAATAAATCAGTTTTCGTGAAATACATCACGTAGATCATGAAAACGTCAGTCTTCATGAAATAACTCAGTTTTCATGAAATACATGACTTACATCATGATACCGTCAGTTTTCATGAAATACGTCACCTAGATCATGAAAATGTCAGTTTTCATGAAATATGTCTCCTAGATTATAAAAACATCAGTCTTAATGAAATAACTCAGTTTTCATGAAATACGTCACATAGAACTTGAAAACGTCAGTTATCATGAAATACGTTACTTAGATATTGAAAATGTCAGTTTTCTTGAAATACGTCATTTAAATCATGAAAATATCAATTTTCATGAAAAACGTTACTTAGATCATGAAAAAGTGAGTTTTCATGAAATACGTCACTTAGATAATGAAAAAGTCAATTTTCATAAAACAACTCAGTTTTTATGAAATTTGTCACTTAGAACATGAAAACGTCAGTTATAAAATTCGTTACTTAGATCTTGAAAACATGAGTTTTCATGATATACGTCACTTAGATCACGAAAATGTCAGTTATAATGATATATGTTACTTAGATCTTGAAAATGTCAGTATTCATGAAATACATCTCTTAGATCATGAAACGTCAGTTTTCATGAAATACGTGACTTGTACTTTGAAAATGTCAGATTTCATGAAATACGTCACTTAGATCATGAAAACATCTGATTTAATGAAATACATCTCTTAGAGCATGAAAACAGTTTTAATGAAATAACTCAGTTTTCATGAAATATATCACTTAAATCATGAAAACGTCAGTTATCATGAAATAAGTTACTTAGATATTGAAAATGTCAGTTTTCTTGAAATACGTCATTTAAATCATGAAAATATCAGTTTTCATGAAAAACGTTACTTAGATCATGAAAAAGTGAGTTTTCAGGAAATAAGTCACTTAGATAATGAAAACATCAGTTATCATGAAATACATCACTTACATCATGAAAACATCAGTAATCATGAAATAACTCAGTTTTAATGAAATACGTTACTTAGATCATGAAAATGAAACTTACGAAATACGTCACTTAGGTCAGGAAAATGTCAGTTTTCATGAAGTACGTCACTTAGACCATGAAAATGTCAATTTTCATGAAATAACTCAAATTTCATGAAATACATCACTTAGATCATGAAAACGTCAGTTTTAGTGAAATAACTCAGTTTTCATGAAATACATCACTTAGATCATAAAAAGGTCAGTTTTCATGAAATACGTCACTTACATCATGAAAATGGCACTTTTCATGAAATAGGCCTCTTAGATCATGAAAACGTCAGTTTGTATGAAATAACTCACTTTTCAGGAAATATGTTACTTAGAGCATGAAAATATCAGTTATCATGAAATACGTCTCTTAGATCATGAACACGTCAGTTATCATGAAATAAGTGACTTAGATCTTGAAAACGTTAGTTTTCATGAAATACGTCTCTTAGATCATGGAAACGGTTTTTATGAAATAACTCAGTTTTCATGAAATATATCACTTAAATCATGAAAACATCAGTTATCATGAAATAAGTTACTTAGATATTAAAAACATCAGTATTCATGAAATATGTCACTTAGATCATGAAAACATCAGTTTTCATGAAATAACTCATTTTCATGTAATACGTCACTTAGATCATGAAAACATCAGTTTTCATGAAATACGTCACTGAGATCAAGAATACATCAATTATCATGAAATACACCACTTACATCATGAAAAAGTCAGTAATCATGAAGTAACTCAGTTTTAATGAAATACGTCACTTAGATCATGAAAATGTCAATTATGAAATATCTCACTTAGGTCATTAATACGTCAGTTTTCATGAAATACATCACTTAGGTCACGAAAATGTCCGATATCATGAAATAACTCAGTTTTCATGAAACATGTCACAGGCACATATCAGTTTTTTTGCAACACGTCACGTAGACCAGGAACACGTCAGTTATCATGCAACACGTCACATAGATCACGAACATGTCAGTTTTCGTGCAACATGTCAATTAGATCAGGAATTCGTCAGTTTTTGTGCAACACGTCATGTAGGCCAGGAAAACGTCAGTTTTCAGGCAACACATCACGTAGATCACGAATATGTCAGTTTTCATGGAACAAATTAATTAGATCACGAACACGTCAGTTTTCGTGCAATGTGTCAATTAGATTAGGAACATGTCAGTTTTCGTGCAACACGTCAATTAGATCAGGAAATTGTCATTTTTAGTGCAACACGTCATGTAGGTCAGGAACACGTCAGTTTTCATGAAACATATCACGTAGATCCTGAACACATCAGTTTTCATGCAACACGTCATGTAGATCATGAACACTTCAGTTTTTGTTCAACACGCTATGTAGATCAAGAAGACGTCAGTTTTCGAACAACACGTCATGTAGAACATGAACACATCAGTGTTCATGCTAAACATCACGTAGATCACGAACACATCAGTTTTCGTGCAACACATTAATTAGATCAAGAAAATGTCAGTTTTCAGGCAACACATCAATTAGATCAGGAAAATGTCATTTTCCGTGCAACACATCACTTAGATCAGGAACATGTCAGTTTTCGTGCAGCATGTCAATTAGATCAGGAACATGTCAGTTTTCATGCAACACGTCTTGGAGATCATGAACACGTCAATTTTTGTTCACGTTATGTAGATCATGAACACGTCAGTTTTTGAGCAACACATCACATAGATCACCAACATGTCAGTTTTCGTGGTACACATCACGTAGACCAAGAACACATCAGTTATTGTGCAACACGTCACGTAGATCAGGAACACATTAGTTTTCGTGCAACATGTCACGTAGATCACAAACATGTCAGGTATCGTGCAACACGTCCGTATATCATGAACACTGCATTATTAGTTCAACATGTCTATTAGATCAGGCACATGTCAGTTTTTTTGCAACACGTCACATAGACCAGGAACACGTCAGTTATCATGCAACACGTCACACAGATCACAAACATGTCAGTTTTCGTGCAACATGTCAATTAGATCAGGAATTCCTCAGTTTTTGTGCAACATGTCACGTAGACAAAAAAACGTCAGTTTTCAAGCAGCACGTCACATAGAACACGAATACATCACTTTTCATGCAACACATCATGTAGATGCCAAATACGTCAGCTTTTGTGCAACATGTCATGTAGATCACAAACATGTCAGTTTTTGTTCAGCACGTTATGCAGATCATGAACATGTCAGTTTTAGAGCAACATGCCATGAAGATCATGAACATGTAACCTTTCGTGCTACACGTCACGTAAATCACGAAAATGTTAGTTTTCGTCAAACACATTAATTAGATTTGGAAAATGTCAATTTTAATGGAACACGTCACGTAGATCACGAACATGTCACTTTTTGTGCAACACGTCACATAGATCCCGAATACGTCAGTTTTCGTGCAACACTTTAATTAGAACAGAAAAATGTCAGTTTTCATGGAGCATGTCACGTAGATCCCGAATACATCAGTTTTCATGGAACACATTAATTAGATCACGAACACGTCAGTTTTTGTGCAAGATGTCACGTAGATCCCGAATATGTCAGCTTTTGTGCATCACATTAATTAGAACAGGAAAATGTCAGTTTTCATGAAATACGTCACGTAGATCATGAACCCGTCAGTTTTCATGCAACACATTAATTAGATCACAAAAATGTCAGTTTTCATGGAGCACGTCACGTAGACCAGGAACACGTCAGTTTTCGTGCAACATGTCAATTAGATCAGGAAAACATCAATTTTCATGCAACATGTAACGTAGATCAGGAACACGTCAGTTTTCATGCAGCATGTTAATTAGGTCAGGAACACGTCAGTTTTCATGCAACACGTCACGTAGATCAGAACACATCATTTTTTGTGCAACACGTCGCATATATCAAGAACACGTCAGATTCGTGCAATATGTCACATAGATCAGGAACACCTCAGTTTTTGTGCAAGACATCACGTAGATCAGGAACAAGTCAGTTTTCGTGGAACATGTCAACTAGATGAGGAACATGTCAGTTTTTGTGCAACACATCAATTAGATCAGGAAAATGTCATTTTTCATGCAACACATCACTTAGATCAGGAACACATCAGTTTTCATGAAGCACGTCAATTAGATCAGGAACATGTCAGTTTTCGTGAAACACGTCTTGTAGATCATGAACACGTCAATTTTTGTTCAACACATTATGTAGATCATGAACACGCCAGTTTTTGAGCAACACATCACGTAGACCATGAACACGTCAGTTTTTATGCAACACATCTCGTAGATGACGAACACATCAGTTTTTGTGCAACATGTCACATAGATCACAAATATGTCAGTTTTCATGCAACATGTCACTTAGATCAGGAACATGTCAGTTTTTGTGCAGCACGTCATGTAGATCCCGAATACCTCAGTTTTTGTGCAACACATTAATTAGATCAGAAAAATGTCAGTTTTCATTCAACACATCACATACATCACGAACACGTCAGTTTTTGTGCAACAAGTCACGTATATCCCGAATACGTCACTTTTCGTGTAACACATTAATTAGATCAGGAAAATGTCTGTTTTCATGCAACAGGTCAAGTAGATCACGAACATGTCAGTTTTCATGCAACACGTCACGTAGATCATGAACACATCAGTTTTTGTGCAACATGTCACATAGATCACGAATACGTCAGTTTTCGTGCAACATGTCAATTCGATCAGGAACATATCAGTTTTCATGCAACACGTCACGTACACCTGGAACACGTCAGATTTTGTGTAAAACATCACGTAGATCAAGAGCACCTCAATTCTCGTGAAACACGTGACGTAGATCAGGAACATGTCAGTTTTTGTGCAACACATCATGTAGACCTGGAACGCGTGAGTTTTTGTGAAACACGTCACATAGATCAAGAGCACATCAGTTCTCATGAAACATGTGACATAGATCAGTAACATGTCAGTTTTCTTGCAACACGTCACGTAGCTCACGAACATGTCAGTAATTGTGCAACATGGAAATTAGGTCAGGAACACGACAGTTTTTGAGCAACACGTCACGTAGACGAGGAACATGTCAATTTTTATGCAGCAAGTCATGTAGATCACAAACACGTCAGTTTTCATGCAACACATTAATTAGATCGGGAAAATATCAGTTTTCATGCAACACGTCACGTAGATCTGAATACGTCAGTTCTTGTGCAACACATTAATTAGATCAGGAAAAAGTCAGTTTTCATGCAACACGTCACGTAGATCCCGAATACGTCAGTTTTTGTGCAAAACATTAATTAGACAGGAAAATGTCAGTTTTCGTGCAACACATCACGTAGACCAGGAATACGGCAGTTTTCATGCAGCATGTCTTGCAGATCACGAACACATCAGTTTTCGTGCAACACATTAATTAGATCAGGAAAATGTCAGATTTTATGCTACACATCACGTAGACCACGAACACGTCAGTTCTCGTGCAACATGTCAATTAGATCAGGAACACGTCAGTTTTTGTGCAACACGTCACATAACCAGGAACACGTCAGTTTTCATGCAGCACGTCTTGTAGATCATGAACACGTCAGTTTTTGTTCAATACGTTATGTAGATCATGAACACGTCAGTTTTTGAGCAACACGTCACGCAGACCATGAACACGTCAGTTTTCGTTCAACATGTCATGTAGACCAGGAACACGTCAGTTTTCGTGAAAAACGTCACGTGGATCATGAACACATCATTTTTCGTGCAACATGTCAATTAGATCAGGAACACGACAGTTTTTGTGCAACACGTCACGTAGACTAGGAACACATCAGTTTTCATGCAGCACGTCATGTAGAACATGAACACATCAGTTTTCATGCAACACATTTATTAGATCAGTAAAATGTCAGTTTTCATGCAACACGTCACGTAGATCACAAACACGTCAGTTTTTATACAACATGTCTCGTAGATGACGAACACATCAGTTTTTATGCAACATGTTACATAGATCACAAATATGTCACTTTTTGTGCAACATGTCAATTAGATCAGGAACATGTCAGTTTTCATGCACCATGTCACGTAGATCAAGAACACATCAGTTTTTGTTCAACATGTCACGTAGATCAAGAACACATAAGTTTTTGGCAAAACGTCATATAGATCACGAACACTTCAGATTTGTGCAATACGTCACATAGATTAGGAACATGTCATTTTTTGTGCAACACCTCACGTAGATGAGGAACATATCAGCTTTCGTGCACCACATCACGTAGATCACGAACACGTCAGTTTTCGTGCACCATGTCACATAGACCAGGAACACGTCAGTTTTCATGAATAACGTCACGTAGATCACGAACACATCATTTTTCGTGCAACATGTCAGTTAGATCAGGAACAGGACAGTTTTTGTGCAACACGTCACGTACACCAGAAACACGTCATTTTTCATGCAGTACATCACGTAGATCACGAACACGTCAGTTTTCGTGCAATACGTCATGTAGATCCCGAATATGTCAGATTTTGTGCAACACATTAATTAAATAAGGAAAATGTCAGTTTTCATGCAACACGTCATGTAGATCACGAACACGTCAGTTCTCATGCAACACGTCACGTAGATCAGGAACATGTCAGTTTTCATGCAACACATCACGTTGATCATAAATACATCAGTTGTCGTGCAACACGTCACGTAGATCACGAACACGGACATTTTCCTGCAACACGTCAATTAGATCAAGAAATTGTCAGTTTTCATGCAACACATAACGTAGATCATGAACACATAAGTTTTCGTGCAATACGTGACATATATCATGAACAAATAAGTTTTTGGGCAACACGTCACATAGATCACGAACACGGACATTTTCCTGCAACACGTCAATTAGATCAAGAAATTGTCAGTTTTCATGCAACACATAACGTAGATCATGAACACATAAGTTTTCGTGCAATACGTGACATATATCATGAACAAATAAGTTTTTGGGCAACACGTCACATAGATCACGAACACGGACATTTTCCTGCAACACGTCAATTAGATCAAGAAATTGTCAGTTTTCATGCAACACATAACGTAGATCATGAACACATAAGTTTTCGTGCAATACGTGACATATATCATGAACAAATAAGTTTTTGGGCAACACGTCACATAGATCACGAACACGGACATTTTCCTGCAACACGTCAATTAGATCAAGAAATTGTCAGTTTTCATGCAACACATAACGTAGATCATGAACACATAAGTTTTCGTGCAATACGTGACATATATCATGAACAAATAAGTTTTTGGGCAACACGTCACATAGATCACGAACACGGACATTTTCCTGCAACACGTCAATTAGATCAAGAAATTGTCAGTTTTCATGCAACACATAACGTAGATCATGAACACATAAGTTTTCGTGCAATACGTGACATATATCATGAACAAATAAGTTTTTGGGCAACACGTCACATAGATCACGAACACGTCAGATTCGTGTAATACATCACGTGTATTAGGAACACGTCTGTTTTTGTGCAACACATCACGTCTATCACGAACATGTCAGTTTTTGTGCAACAGGTTACGTTGATCAGGAACACATCAGGTTTTGTGCAACACATCACGTAGATCACAAACATCTCAGTTTCCATGCAACATGTCACGTGGACCACAAATATGTCAGTTTTGGTCCAACATGTCACGTAGATCACAAACACGTCAGTTTTTGTGCAACACGTCATGTAGATCACAAACATGTCAGTTTACTTGCAACACGTCACGTAGACCAGGAACGCATAAGTTTTTGTGCAACCCATCACATAGGTCACAAACACATCAGTTTTCATGCAACATGTCAATTAGTTCAGGAATACAACAGTTTTTGTGCAACACGTCACGTAGACCAGGAACATGTCAGTTTTTGTGCAGCACTTCACATAGATCATGAACACGTCAGTTTTCGTGCAACATGTGAATCAGATCAGGAATACAACAGTTTCTGTGCAACACATCACCTAGTCCAGGAACGCATCAGTTTTCGTGCAGCACGTCACGTAGATAACGAACACGTCAGTTCTCATGCAACACGTCACGTAGCTCACGAACACGTCAGTAATCGTGCAACATGGAAATTAGGTCAGGAACATGACAGTTTTTGTGCAAAACGTCACGTAGACGAGGAACATGTCAATTTTTATGCAGCAAGTCATGTAGATCACAAACATGTCAGTTTTCATGCAACACATTAATTAGATTGGGAAAATGTCAGTTTTCTTGCAACACATCACGTAGATCCGAATACGTCAGTTCTTGTGCAACACATTAATTAGATCTGGAAAATATCAGTTTTCATGCAATACGTCACGTAGATCACGAATACGTCAGTTATTGTGCAACACTTTAATTAGATCAGGAAAATGTCAGTTTTCATGCAACACTTCACATAGATCACGAACATGGCAGTTTTCGTACAACTCATCACGTAGATCATGAACACATTAGTTTTTGTGTAACACGTCACGTGGATCCCGAATACGTCAGTTTTTGTGCAACACATTAATTAGATTAGGAAAATGTCAGTTTTCATGCAACACGTCACGTAGATCAGGCACACGTCAGTTTTCGTGCAACACATCACGTAGACCAGGAATACGGCAGTTTTCATGCAGTACGTCTTGTAGATCACGAACACATCCGTTTTCGTGCAACACATTAATTAGATCAGGAAAATGTCAGATTTCATGCTACACATCACGTAGACCACGAACACGTCAGTTTTCGTGCAACATGTCAATTAGATCAGGAACACGTCAGTTTTTGTGCAACACGTCACGTAACGAGGAACATGTCAGTTTTCATGCAGCACATCTTGTAGATCATGAACACGTCAGTTTTTGTTCAACACGTTATATAGATCATGAACACGTCAGTCTTTGAGCAACACGTCACGCAGACCATGAACACGTCAGTTTTCGTTCTACATGTCACGTAGACCAGGAACACGTATCCCAAGGGTCCCTGGAAGCAGCCTATTATCCTCCTAATGCATAGGGCCGTTGGGGCCCTATTCCCAGAGGCCTGGGAATCAGTATTCCATCCTCATAATTGGGAGGGCATTGGAGGACATATCTTGATGTGCCCGGGAAGCAGCATTGCATCCTCATAAGTCGTAGGGCACTCTGGGGCATATCCGAAGGGGTTTCGATGCAGAATTCCATCCTCATAACTCATTGGGCACTCTTCCACATATCTGGAGGGCCCCGGGAATCAGCATTCTGTTCTCATAATTCATAGAGCCAAGGAGTGCGTTTCCCTGGGACCTGGAATGCAGCATTCCATCCTCATAATTCCTAGGACACTCGGGGACATATCCCGAGGGTCTCGGGAAGCAGCATTCTTTCCTGATAATTCATAGCGCCATGGGGGACATTTCGCAAAGGCTCTGGGAAGCAGCATTCTGACCTCATAGTTCATAGTGCATTTGGAGATGTATTTTGAAGGGCCCGAGAAGCAGCATTCTGTCCTCATAATTCATAGGACACACGGGTGTGTATTCCCTGAAGCCGGGAAAGCGGCATTCCATCCTCATAATTCATAGTCCAAGACTGCCCTATGTGTTATGAGAACAGAATTCTGCTTCAGGCACCTCGGGATATGCCTCCGAGTGCCCTATGACTTATGAGGACGCAATGCTGCTTCCCGGGCCCATCAGGATATGTTCTCGAATGCCATCCCAAATATGAGATCGGAATGTTGCTTCCCGTGCTTCTCAGGATACACCCTTGAGTGCCCTACCAATTATGAGGGCTGAATGCTGCTATACGGGCCAAACTGGATACTCCTGGAAGTGCCCTTCGAATCATGAGGATGGATTACTGCTTCCTGGGCTTCATGCGATATGTTCCCCAGTGACTACAAGTATTAAGGACAAAATGCTGCTTCCCGGGCCCCTCCAGATAACTCCCTCAGTGCCCTACGAATTATGATGTCACAATGTTGCTTCCTGGGACCATCGGGAAAGGCCTCCGAGTGCCCTACGAATCATGAGAACACAATGCTTTTTCCCATTCCCTCGGCGTCCGTTCCCCAGTGATTTACGAATTCAAAGAGGGAATGCTGCTTCCCCGGTCCCTCAGGATACATGCCAAAGTGCCCTTCGAATTATGAGGATGGAATGCTGCTTTCTGGGCCTCTCAGGACACTCCCCCTATGGCCCTAAATATTATTATGACGGAATGCTGGTTCTCGGGCTTCATGGGATATGCCCTCGAGTGCTCTACAAATTATGAGGATGGAATGCTGCTCCCTGTGCTCCTCTGGATACATCACTGAGTGCCCTAGGCATTAGGAGGATAAAAGTCTGCTTCCAGGGCCCTTCAAAATACACCTCCAAATGCCCTATGAACTATGAGGTCAGAATGCTGCTCTCCGGGTCCTTCGGGACACATCTCC
>SJYC01089212.1:0-20179 GCA_006408675.1 Madoqua kirkii
GAATGCTGCATTCCAGGTCCCGGGGAAACGCACTCCTTGGCTCTATGAAATATGAGAACAGAATGCTGATTCCCGGGGACCTCCAGATATGTGGAAGAGTGCCCAATGAGTTATGAGGATGGAATTCTGCATCAAAACCCCTTCGGATATGCCCCAGAGTGCCCTATGACTTATGAGGATGCAATGCTGCTTCCAGGGCGCATCAAGATATGTCCTCCAAAGCCCTCCCAATTGTGAGGATGGAATGCTCATTCTCAGGCCTCTTGGCATACTCCGCCCATGACCCTCGGATTTTTGAGGACAGAATGCTGCTTCCTGTACTCCTCGGGATTTGTCCCTGAGTGCCCTCTGAATTATGAGGATGGAATGATGCTTCCTGGGCTTCTGGATATATGCCCCCATGGCCGTTCGAAATATGACAATGGAATGCTGCTCCTGGGACCCTTAGGGTACTCTCCCCATCACCCTATGTGTTACAGGGGCAAAATGCTGTTTCCGGGCTCATCAGGATATGCCCACCATGGTTCTCGAAATTATCAGGATGAAATGCTGCTTCCTGTACTCCGAGGGATGCAGCATTCCCTCTTTGAATTTGTAGATCACTAGGGAATGGACGCCGAGGGGATGGGAAACAGCATTGTGTTCTCATAATTCATAGGGCACTCGGCGGCCTTTCCCGATGTCCCTGGAAGCAACATTGTGACCTCATAATTCGTAGGGCACTGGGGGGGTTATCCGCAGGGGCCTGGGAAGCAGCATTTTGTCCTTAGTACTTCGAGGTCACTCGGGAACGTATCGCATGAAGCCCAGGAAGCAGTAATCCGTCCTTATAATTCGAAGGGCACTTCCAGGAGTATCCAGTTTGGCCCGTATAGTAACATTCAGTCCTCATAATTGGAGGGCACTCGAGGGTGTATCCTGAGAAGCACGGGAAGCAACATTCTGTTCTCATAATTGGGATGGCATTAGAGAACATATCCTGATGGGCCCGGGAAGCAGCATTGCATTCTCATAAGTCGTAGGGCACTCGGGGGCATATCCCGAGGTTCCTGAAGCAGAATTCGGTCCTCATAACACGTAGGGCACTCTTGGACATATTCCAAGGGTCCCCAGAAGCAGCCTATTATCCTCCTAATGCATAGGGCAGTCGTGGCCCTATTCCGAGAGGCCTGCGAATCAGCATTCCATCCTCATAATTGGGAGGGCATTGGAGGACATATCTTGATGGGCCTGAGAAGCAGCATTGCATCCTCATAAGTCGTAGGGCACTCGGGGGCATATCCCTAGGGTTTCGATGCAGAATTCCGTCCTCATAACTCATAGGGCACTCTTGGACATAACCGGAGGGGCCCGGGAATCAGCATTCTGGTCTCATAATTCATAGAGCCATGGAGAGCGTTTCCCCACGGCCCTGGAAAGCAGCATTCCGCCCTCATAATTCGTAGGGCACTCGGAGGTGTATTCCCACGGGACCAGGAAGCAGACTTTTATCCTCCGAATGCATATGGAACTCAGGGATGCATCTCTCGGAGTACAGGAAGCAGCATTCCATTCTCCTAATTTGGAGGACCATGGTGGGCACATCCTGATGGGCCTGGATACAGCATTCTGCCCCTGTAACACATAGGGCGACGGGGAGAGTACCCTGAGGGTGCCGGGAAGCATCATTCCGTTTTCATATTTCAAACTGCCATGGGGACATATATCCAGAAGCCCCGGAAGCATCATTCCATCCTAATAATTCAGAGGGCACTCAGGGAAAAATCCCGAGGAGTAATGGGAGCAGCATTCCGTTCAACAATTTGTAGGGCCATGTGGAGCATATCCCAAGGAGCACAGGAAGCAGCATTCAGGTCTCATAATTTGTGGGGCCATAGGGAGCATATAATGAGGGGCCCGGAAAAAGTATTCCGCCTCATAATTCGCAGCACATTCGGAGCATATCCGGAAGGGCCCGTGAAGCAGCACTCCAACTTCATAATTCATAGACCATTCAGGGGCGTATCCTGAGGGGCCGAAAAAGCAGCATTCGGTCCTAAGAATTCCTAGGTCCATAGGGGGAATATCCCGAGTGGCCCGGGAAGGAAAATTGTGTCCTCGTATTTCATAGATTTATGGAGGCTGAATCCCGGGGCTCCGAGAAACAGCATTCCATCCTCATAATTCCTAGGGCACTCGGGGGCATATCCCAAAGGCCCTAAAGAAAATTTCTGTTTTCAAAAATCGTAGGTGGGTGAAGAATCCCCAGAGGCCGGGGAAGCAACATTTCGTCCTCATACTTCATAGAGCACTCAGGGACGAATCTCGAGGTGCCAAGGAAGCAGCATTCCAAACTCATATTTTGTAGGACCATGTGGAGCATATCCCGATGGGCCCAGAAAAACTATTCCTTCCACATAATTCTCAGCACACTCCGGGAATATCAGGAAGGGCCCAGGTAGCATTATTCTGCCTTCATAATTCGTAGGGAACTCAGGGACGTATCTCGAGGTGCCAGGGAAGCTGCATTCCATCCTCATAATTTGTAGGGCCATGGAAAGCATATTTCCAGAGGCCCAAAAAAAGCATTCCTTTCTCATAAATTTCACCACATTCCGTGCATATCCCGAAGGGCCTGGGAAGCAGTATTCTGTCCTCATAATTCGTAGGGCACTCAGGGGTGTATTCCGAGTTGCCCGGGAAGCAGCATTCATTCTTCATGTTTCAGAGCACATTTTGGACATATCCCCAAGGGCCCGGGAAGCACCATTCCCTCCTATAATTCGTAGAGCACTTGCGAGTGATTCTCCAGGGGATGGGAATGTAGCATTCCCTTGTCCTAATTCGTGGGGCACTGGTGGCGGGGGTGTATCCTGAGGAACCCGGAAAGAAGCATGCTGTCCTCATAACACGTAGGGCACTCGGGGACATATTTCGAGAAGCCTGGAAAGCAAAATTCCATCCTGATAATTCATAGGGCACTTGTAGGTGAGTCTCGAGGAGCCCAAGAAGCAGCATTCCATCCTCATAATTCCTAGGACACTTGGGGACATATCCCGAGTGTCTCGGGAAGCAGCATTTTTCCCTGATAATTCATAGCGCCATAAGGGGCATTTCCCAAAGGGCCCGGGAAGCAGCATTCTGTCCTCATAATTCATAGGGCACTCAGGGGCCTATGCCGACAGGCCCGCAAAGCAGCATTCAGTCCTAATAATTCATAGGGCCATAGGGAGAGTAGCCCTAGTGGCCCTGGAAGCAGCATTCTATCCTCATAATTAATGGAACACACGAGGGTGTATCCAGAGGGGACCAGGGAGCAGCATTTGCCCCTCTTAATACATAGGGAACTTGGGGGCATTTCCCGAGCGGCCCGAGAAGCTGCATTCCATCCTCAAAAATCCCAGGGTCATGGGTGGAGTATGGCAAGTGGGCCGGGAAGCAGCATTCCATCCTGATAATTCGTACAATATGGGGGCCGTATTCCGAGTGGCCGGGAAGCAAGCTTCCTTCCTCATAAATGCTAGGGCACTTCGGGGCATATTCCTAGTAGCCCAGGAAGCAGTATTCCTTCCTCATAAATCATAGGGCCATGGGGAGAGTATCCCGAGTGTCCTGGAGCGCAGTATTCTGTTCTCATAATTCGTAGAGTAAATGGGGCTTTCTCCTGAGGGTCCCGGAAAGAATCATTCCATTCTCATAATTCAAGGAACCATGGAGTGGTTATCCCGACAATTCCGGGAAGCAGCATTTAGTACTCATGATTTGTAGATTCATGGGCGGTGTTGACTGTGCGGCCGAAGAAGCAGTATTTTATCCTCTTATATCATAGGGTCAAGAAGGGCTTATCCTGAGGGGTCCGGAAAGCAGCATTACGTCCTCATAACTCAAAGTGCATTGGGAGTGTATCACGAGTGCCGGCGAAGAAGCATTCCCTCCTATAATTTGTAGTGCACAAGGGGGCGTATCCCGGAAGGATGAGCAAGAATCACTTGGTTCTAACAATTCTTAGGGCACTCGGAGATGTGTCCCAAAGGACCCAGAAAGCAGAATTCTGACCTCATAATTCATAGGGCATTTGGAGGTGTATTTTAAAGTGCACGGGAAACAGACTTTTATCCTCCTAATGCCTAGGGCACTCAGGGATGTATTCCCAAAAACACAGGGACCAGGATTCCATACTCCGAATTTCTAGGGCACTCGAGTGCGTATCCCAAGAAGCCTGAGAAGCAGCGTTCCGTCCTAATAATCCTTAGGGCCATAGGGGGAGTGTCCTGAGTGGCCCGGAAAGCAGCATTCCATGCTCATAATTCGAAGGGCACTTTGGGGTGTATCCTGAGGGACCGGGGAAGCAGCATCCCTCTTTGAATTCGTAGATCACTAGGGAACGGACGCCGAGGGGATGGGAAACAGCATTGTGTTCTCATAATTCTTAGGGCACTCCGAGGCCTTTCTCAATGGTCCCAGGAAGCAACATTGTGACCTCATAATTCGTAGGGCACTGCGGGGGTTAACGGGAGGGGCCGGGGAAGCAGCATTTTGTCCTTAATACTTGGAGGTCATTCGGGAACATATCGCATGAAGCCCAGGAAGCAGTAATCCGTCCTCATAATTCCAAGTGCACTTCCAGTAGTATCCAGTTTGGCCCATATAGCAGCATTCAGCCCTCATATTTGGTAGGGCACTGGAGGGTGTATCCTGAGAGGCACGGGAAGCAACATTCCAATCTCATAATTGGGATGGCATTCGAGAACATATGCGGATGGGCCCGGGAAGCAGCATTCCGTCCTCATAAGTCATAGGGCACTCAGGGGCATATCCCGAGGTTCCTGAAGCAGAATTCTGTTCTCATAACATGTAGGGCACATTTGGACATACTCCAAGGGGCACCGGAAGCAGCCTATTATCCTGCTAATGCATAGGGCCTTCTGGGCCCTATTCCGAGAGGCCTGGGAATCAGCATTCCATCCTCAGAATTGGCAGGGCATGGGAGGACATATCTTGATGCCCCCGGAAAACAGCATTGCATCCTCATAAGTCGTAGGGCACTCGGGGGCATAGTCCAATGGGTTTCGATGCAGAATTCCGTCCTCATAACTCATAGGGCACTGTTGGACATATCCGGAGGGCCCCGGGAATCAGCATTCTGTTCTCATAATTCATAGAGCCATGGAGTGTGTTTCCCCAGGGCTCTGGAAAGCAGCATTCTGTTCTCATAACACTTTGGGCACTCGGGGACATATTTTCAGGAGCCTGGGAAGCAAAATTCCATCCTGATAATTCATAGGGCACTTGTAGGTGTGGCTTGAGGAGCTCAAGAAGCAGCATTCCATCCTCATAATTCCTAGGACACTCGGGGACAAATCCTACAACAGTGTTAGAGGGTTCCTTTTTCTCCACACCCCTGTCTCTTATACACATCTCTCCTATAATTCGAAGAGCACAAGGGGGTGTATCTCAGAAGAACTAGGAAATATCATTTTGTTCTCATAACACGTAGGGCACTCGGAGATGTGTAGCGAAGGTCGCGGAGATCATCATTCTGACCTCATAGTTCATAGGGTATTTGGAGATGTATTTTGAAGGGCCCGGGAAGTAGACTTTTATGCTCCTAATACGTATCTAGGGCAGTCTGGGATGTATCCCGAGGAGCACAGGAAGCAGCATTCGATCCTCATAATTTGTAGGGCACTTGAGGGCGTATCCCAAGAAGCCCGAGAAGCAGCGTTAGGAGATGTATTTTGAAGGGCCCGGGAAGTAGACTTTTATGCTCCTAATACGTATCTAGGGCAGTCTGGGATGTATCCCGAGGAGCACAGGAAGCAGCATTCGATCCTCATAATTTGTAGGGCACTTGAGGGCGTATCCCAAGAAGCCCGAGAAGCAGCGTTCCAAACTAATAATAATTAGGACCATAGGGGGAGTGTCTGGAGAGGCCCGAAAAGCAGATTTCCATCTTCATAATTCTACGGGCCCTTTGGGGTGTATCCTGAGGGACCGGGGAAGCAGCATTCCCTCTTTGAATTTGTAGATCACTAGGGAACTGACGCCAAGGGGATGGGAAACAGCATTGAGATCTCATAATACATAGGGCACTCGGAGGCCTTTCCCGATGGTCCCAGGAAGCAACATTGTGACCTCATAAATCGTAGAGCACTGAGGGGGTTATCTGGAGCGGCCCGGAAGCAGCATTTTGTCCTTAATACTTGGAGGTCACTCGGGAACGTATCGCATGAAGCCCAGGAAGCAGTAATCCGTCCTTATAATTCGAAGGGCACTTCCAGGAGTATCCAGTTTGGCCCGTATAGCTGCATTTAGGCCTCATAATTGGTAGGGCATTCGAGGGTGTATCCTGAGAAGCACGGGAAGCAACATTCCGATCTCATAATTGGGATAGCATTTGAGAACATATCCTGATGGTCCCGGGAAGCAGCACTGCTTCCTCATAAGTCGTAGGGCACTCGGGGGCATATCCTGAGGTTCCTCAAGCAGAATTCTGTTCACATAACACGTAGGGCACTCTTGGACATATCCCAAGGAGCCCCGGAAGCAGCCTATTATCCTCCTAATGCATAGGGCTGTTGGGGCCCTTTTACAAGAGGCCTGGGAATCAGTATTCCATCCTCATAGTTGAGAGGGCATTGGAGGACATATCTTGATGTGCCCGGGAAGCAGCATTGCATCCTCATAATTCGTAGGGCACTTGAGGGCATATCCCAAGGGGATTCGATGCAGAAATACATCCTCATAACTCATAGGGCACTATTGCACATATCTAGTGGGTCCCGGGAATCAGCATTTTGTTGCCGTAATTCATAGAGCCATGGAGTGCGTTTCCTAGGGCCCTGGAAAGCAGCATTCTGTTCTCATAACACGTAAGGCGCTCGGGGACATATTTCGAGAAGCCTGGGAAGAAAAATTCCATCCTGATAATTCATAGGGCACTTGTAGATGAGTCACGAGGAGCCCAAGAAGCAGCATTCCATCCTCATAATTCCTAGGACACTCAGAGACATATCTGGAGGGTCTCAAGAAACAGTAATTTTTCCTGATATTTCATAGCGTCATGGGGGGAATTTCCCAAATGGCCCAGGAAGCATCATTCTGTCCTCATAATTCATAGGACACACGGGTATGTATTCCCAGAAGCTGAGACAGCAGCATTTCATCCTCGTAATTCATAGGGCACTCAGGGACCTATCTCGACGGGCCCGAAAAGCAGGATTCTGTCCTAATCATTCATAGGCCCATAGGGAGAGTATCCCAAGTGGCCCTGGAAGTAGCATTCCATCCTCATCATTAGTGGAACACTCGAGGCTGTATCCCGAAGGGACCAGCGAGCAGTATTTGACCCTCTTAATACGTAGGGAACTTGGGGGCATTTCCCTAGCGGCCCGAGAATCAGCATTCCATCCTCAAAAATCCTAGAGTCATCGGCGGAGTATGCCAAGTGGGCCGGGAAGCAGCATTCCATCCTGATAATTCGTAGAATATGGGGCCATATTCACAGGGTCCGGGAAGCAGGCTTCCTTCCTCATAAATGATAGGGCACTTAGGGGCATAATCCTAGAAGGCCAGGAAGCAGTATTTCTTCCTCATAAATCATAGGGACATGGGGAGAGTATCCCGAGTGGCCTGGAGCGCAGTATTCTGTACTCAAAATTCATAGAGTAAAGGGGGCCTTCTCCTGAGGGTCCCGGAAAGAATCATTCCACCCTCATAACTCAAAGCACAATGGAGTGTTTATCCCAACAATTCCGGGAAGCAGAATTCAGACTTCATAATTTTTAGATTTATGGGTGGTGTTGCCTGTGCGGCCGAAGAAGCAATATTCTATCCTCCTATAACATAGGGTCAAGAATGGCTTATCCTGAGGGGTCCGGGAAGCAGCACTCAGTCCAAATATTGTGTTGGGCACTCATCTGGGAATCTCGAAGGTCCCGGGAAGCAGCATTCCATCCTCATAATTGAAAGTGCATTGGGAGCGTGTCAGGAGTGCAGGGGAAGAAGCATTTCCTCCTACAATTCCTAGAGCAGAAGGGGGCGTATCCCGGAAGGACGAGGAAATATCATTTTGTTCTCATAAGTCGTAGGGCATTCGGAAATGTGACTCAAAGGACCCGGAGAGCAGCATTCTGACCTCATAGTTTACAGGGCATTTGGAGGTGTATTTTGAAGGGCCCGGGAAACAGACATTTATCCTCCTAATGCCTAGGGCACTCAGGGATGTATACCGAGGAGAACAGGGATTAGCATTCCATCCTCATAATTTGTAGGGCACTCGAGGGTGTATCCCAAGAAGCCGGAGAAGCAGCGTTCCGTCGTAATGATACTTAGGGCCATAGGGAAAGTGTCCTGAGAGGCCCGAAAAGCACCTTTCCATCCTCATAATTCGAAGGGCACTTTGGGGTGTATCCTGAGGGACCGGGGAAGCAGCATTTCCTTTTGAATTTGTAGATTACTAGGGAACAGACACCGAACGGGTGGGAAAGAGCATTGTGTTCTCATAATTCGTAGAGCATGCTGAGGCCTTTCCCGATGGTCCCAGGAGGCAACATTGTGAACTCGTAATTCGTAGAGCACTGGGGGGGGGGGTTCTGGAGGGGCCTGGGAAGCAGCATTTTGTCATTATTACTTGGAGGACACTCGGGAACATATCGTATGAAGCCCAGGAAGCAGTAATCCGTCTGCATAATTTGAAGGGCACTTCTAGGAGTATCCAGTTCGGCCCATATAGCAGCATTCAGCCCTCATAATTGGTAGGGCACTCGAGGGTGTATCCTGAGAAGCACAGGAAACAACATTCCGATCTCATAATTGAGATGGCATTCGAGAACATATCCTGATGGGACCGGGAAGCAGCATTGCGTTCTCATAAGTCATAGGGCACTCGGGGGCATATCCCGAGGTTCCTGAAGCAGAATTCTGTTCTCATAACACGTAGGGTACTCTTGAACATATCTCAAGGGGCCCCAGAAGCAGCCTATTATCCTACTAATGCATAGGGCCGTCGAGGCCCTATTCCGATAAGCCTGGGAATCAGCATTCCATCCTCATAATTGGGAGGCATTGGAGGACATATCTTGATGTGCCTGGGAAGCAGCATTGCATCCTCATATGTTGTAGGGCACGCAGGGGCATATTCCAAGGGTTTTCGATGCAGAATAAGCAGCCTATTATCCTACTAATGCATAGGGCCGTCGAGGCCCTATTCCGATAAGCCTGGGAATCAGCATTCCATCCTCATAATTGGGAGGCATTGGAGGACATATCTTGATGTGCCTGGGAAGCAGCATTGCATCCTCATATGTTGTAGGGCACGCAGGGGCATATTCCAAGGGTTTTCGATGCAGAATTCCATCCTCATAACTAATAGGGCATTCTTGGACATATCCGGTGAGCCCCGGGAATCAGCATTCTGTTGTCATAATTCATAGAGCCATGGAGTGCCTTTCCCCAGGGCCCTGGAAAGCAGCATTCTGTTCTCATAACACGTAGAGCACTCGGGGAAATATTTCGAGAAGCCTGGGGAGCAAAATTCCATTCTGATAATTCATAGGGAAATTGTAGGTGAGTCTCGAGGAGCCCGAGAAGCAGCATTCCATCCTGATAATTCCTAGGACACTCGGGGACATGTCACGAGGGTCTCGGGGGGCAGCATTCGTTCCTGATAATTCATACGGTCATGGGGGGCATTTCCCAAAGGGCCCGGGAAGCAGCATTCTTTCCTCACAATTCATAGGGCACACGGGTGTGTATTCCCAGAAGCCGGGAAAGCAGCATTCCATCCTCATAATTCATCGGGCACACATGGGCCTATCCCGACGGGCCCGAAAAGCAGCATTCTGTCCTAAACATTCATATGCCCATAGGGAGAGTATCCATAGTGGCCCTGGAAGCAGTATTCCATCCTCATAATTAGTGGAACACTCGAGGCTGTATCCCGAGAGGACTAGGGAGCAGCATCTGCTTCTCTTAATACATAGGGAAATTGGGAGCATTTCCCTAGCGGCCCAAGAAGCAGCATTCCATCCTCAAAAATTCTAGGGTCATGGGCGGAGTATGCCAAGTGGGCCGGGAAACAGCATTCCATTCTGATAATTCGTAGAATATGGGGCCATATTCCCAGGGTCCGGGAAACAGGCTTCCTTCCTCATAAACGCTACGGCACTTCGGGGCATATTCCTAGAAGCCCAGGAAGCAGTATTCCTTCCTCATAAATCATAGGGCCATGGGGAGAGTATCCCGAGTGGCCTGGAGCCCAGTATTCTGCCTTCAAAATTAATAGAGTAAAGGGGGCCTTCTCCTCAGGGTCCGGGAAAGAATCATTCCACCCTCATAATTCAAATGACCATGAAATGTTTATCCCGACAATTCTGGAAAATACCATTCAGTCCTCATAATTTGTAGATTCATGGGTGGTGTTGCCTGTGCAGCCAAAGAAGCAGTATTCTATCCTCCTATATCATAGGGTCAAGAAGGGCTTATCCTGAGGGCTCCGGGAATCAGCATTCTGTTCACATATTACGTTGGGCTCTCGTCTAGGTACCCCGATGGGCCGGGGAAGAAGCATTCCCTCCTATAATTCGTAGAGCACAAGGGGACGTATCCCGGAAGGATGAGGATATATCATTTTGTTCTCATAACTCGTAGGGTTCTCGGAGATGTGTCCCGAAGGACACGAAGTGCAGCATTCTGACCTCATAGTTCATAGGGCATTTGGAGGTGTATTTTGAAGGACCCGGGAAGCAGACTTTTATCCTCCTAATGCCTAGGGCACTCAGGGATGTATCCCGAGGAGCACAGGGAGCAGCATTCCATCCTCATAATTCATAGGGCACTCAGGAGACTATCCCGACGGACCCGAAAAGCAGCATTCTGTCCTAATCATTCATAGGCCCATAGGGAGAGTATCCCTAGTGGCCCTGGAAGCAGCATTCCATTCTCATAATTAGTGGAACACTTGAGGCTGTATCCCGAGTGGACCAGAGAGCAGCATTTGCCCCCTCTTAATACGTAGGCAACTAGGGGGTATTTCCTTGCGGCCTGAGAAGCAGCATTCCATCCTTAAAAATCCTAGGGTCATGGACGGAGTATGCAAATGGGCTGGGAAGCAGCATTCCATCCTGATAATTCGTAGAATATGGGGCCATATTCCCAGTGTCCGGGAAACAGGCTTCCTTCCTCATAAATGCTAGGGCACTTCGGGGCATATTCCTAGAAGCCCAGGAAGCAGTATTCCTTCCTCATAAATCATAGGGCCATGGGGAGAGTATCCCGAGTGGCCTGGAGCGCAGTATTCTGTCCTCAAAATTCGTAGAGTAAAGGGGGCCTTCTCCTGAGGGTCCCGGAAAGAATCATTCCACCCTCATAATTCAAAGGACCATGGAGTGTTTATCCCGACAATTCCGGGAAGCAGCATTCAGTCCTCATAATTTGTAGATTCATGGGTGGTGTTGCCTGTGTGGCCGAAGAAGCAGTATTCTATCCTCCTATATCATAGGGTCAAGAAGGGCTTATCCTGAGGGGTCCGGGAAGCAGCATTCCGTCCTCATATTGCGTTGGGCACTCCTCTGGGAATTCCGAAGGCCCGGGAAGCAGCATTACGCCCTCATAATTCAAAGTTCATTTTGAGTGTAACAAGAGTGGTGGGGAACAAGCATTCCCTCCTATAATTCGTAGAGCACAAGGGGGCGTATCCCGGAAGGACGAGGAAATATCATTTTGTTGTCATAACTCGTAGGGCACTCGGAGATATGTCCCGAAGGACAGGGAGAGCAGCATTTTGACCTCATAGTTCATAGGGCATTTGGAGGTGTATTTGGAACGGCACGCTAACCAGATTTTTATCCTCCTAATGCCTAGGGCCCTCCGGGACATATCTCGAGGAGCACAGAGAGCAGCATTCCATCCTCATAATTTGTAGGGCCCCTGAGGGCGTATCCCAAGAAGCCCGAGAAGCAGCGTTCCATCCTAATAATATTTAGGGCCATAGGGGGAGTGTCCTGAGAGGCCAGAAAAGCAGCATTCCATGCTCATAATTCGAAGGGCACGTTTGGGTGTATCCTGAGGGACCAGGGAAGCAGCATTCCCTCTTTGAATTCCTAGATCACTAGGGAACGGACGCTGAGGGGATGGGAAACAGCATTGTGTTCTCATAATTCGTAGGGCACTCGGAGGCCTTTCCCGATGGTCCCAGGAAGCAACATTGTGACCTCATAATTCGTAGAGCACAAGGGGGCGTATCCCGGAAGGACGAGGAAATATGATTTTGTTCTCATAACTCGTAGGGCACTCAGGGATGTGTCCCAAAGGACCCGGAGAGCAGCATTCTGACCTCATAGTTCATAGGGCATTTGGAGGTGTATTTTGAAGAGTCCGGGAAGAAGACTTTTATCCTCCTAATGCCTAGGGCACTCAGGTATATATCCCGAGTAGCACAGGGAGCAGCACTCCATCCTCATAATTTGAAGGACCATTGTGAGCATATCCTGATGGGCCCGGAAACAGCATTCTGCCCCTGTAACACATAGGGCGACAAGGAGAGTACCCTGAGGGTCCAGAGAAGCAGAATTCTATTTTCATAATTTGATCGGCCATGGGTGCATATATCTAGAATCCCAGGAAGCATCATTCCATCCTTATAATTCAGAGGGCACTCAGGGACAAATCCCGAGGAATACAGGAAGAGCATTCTGTCCTAACAGTTTGTAGGGCCATGTGGAGCATATCCAGAGGAGCACAGGAAGCAGCATTCGGGCCTCATAATTTGTGGGGCCATAGGGATCATATAACGAGGGGCCCGGAAAAAGCATTCCATCCTCTTAATTCGCAGCACACTCGGGGCGTATCCGGAAGGGCCCGTGAAGAAGTACTCCATCCTGATAATTGATAGACCATTCAGGGGTGTATACTGAGGGGCTGAAAAAGCAGCATTCGGTCCTAATAATTCGTACGCCATAGGGGGAATATCCCGAGTGGCCCGTGAAAGAGCATTGTGTCCTCGTATTTCATAGATTTATGGGGGCTCAATGCCGGGTCTCCGAGAAACAGCCTTCCGTCCTCTTAATTCCTAGGGCACTCGGGGGCATATCCCAAAGTCCCTAAAGAAAATTTCTGTTGTCGAAAATCGTAGGGTCATGGCTGAAGTATCCCCAGAGGCCGGGGAAGCAACATTTAATCCTCATACTTCATAGGGCACTTAGGGACGTATCTCGATGTGCCAAGGAAGCAGCATTCCAACCTCATACTTTGTAGGGCCATGTGGAGCATATCCCGATGGGCTCGGAAAAACCATTCCTTCCTCATAATTCTTAGCACACTCTGGGAATATCAGGAAGGGCCCGGGAAGCAGTATTCTGCTCTCATAATTCGTAGGAAACTCAGGGACGTATCTCAAGGTGCCACGGGGGCAGCATTCCGCCCTCATTATTGCTAGGACGTTTGGGGGTATATTCCAAAGGTCCGAAAGGATCTTTCCTTACTCAAAAATCATAGGGTCATGGAGGAAGTATCCCCAGAGCTCCGGGAAGCAGCATTCCATCCTCATAATTTGTAGGGCCATGGAAAGCATATTCCGAGAGGCCCGAAAAGAGCATTACTTTCTCATAATTCTCAGCATATTCCGGGCATAACCGGTAGGGCCTGGGAAGCAGCATTCGGTCCTCATTATTCAGAGCGCACTTTGGGCATATCCCCAAGGGCCAGGGAAGCACCATTCTCTCCTATAATTCCTAGAGCACTAGCAAGCGATTCCCCAGGGAATGGGAAAGTAGCATTTCCTTCTCATAATTCATAGGGCAATGGTGGCGAGGGTGTATCTTGAGGAACCCGAAAAGAAGCATTCTGTTTTCATAACACGTAGGGCACTCGGGGACATATTTCGAGAAGCCTGGGAAGCAAAATTCCATCCTGATAATTAATAGGGCACTTGTAGGTGAGTCTCGGAGAGCACAAGAAGCAGTATTCCATCCTCATAATTGCTAGGATACTCAGGGACATATCCCGAGGGTCTCGGGAAGCAGCATTCTTTCCTGATAATACATAGCGCCATGGGGGACATTGCCAAAAGGGCCCGGGAAACAGCATTCTGTCCTCATAATTCATAGGGCAGACGATTGTGTATTCCCAGAAGCAGGCAAAGCAGCATTCCATCCTCATAAGTCATAGGGCACACAGGGGCTTATCCCGACGGACCTGAAAAGCAGCATTCGGATCTAATAATTTATAGGGCCATAGGGAGAGTATCCCGAGAGGCTCTGGAAGCAGTATTCCATCCTCATAATTAATGGAACACTTGAGGCTGCATCCCGAGGGGACCAGGGAGCAGCATTTGCCCCTATTAATACGTAGGGAACTTGGGGGCACTTCCCGAGCGGCCTGAGAAGCAGCATTCCATCCTCAAAAATCCTAGGGTCATGGGCAGAGTATGCCGAGTGGTCCGAGAAGCAGCATTCCAACCTGATAATTCGTAGAATTTGGGGACGTATTCCCAGTGTACGGGAAGTAGGCTTAATTCCTCATAAATGCTAGGGCACTTCGGGGCATATTCCTAGAAGCCCAATAAGCAGTATTTATTTCTAATAAATCATAGGGCCATAGGGGGCATTCCCAAAGGACCCGAGAAGCAGCATTCTGTCCTCATAATTCATAGGGCACTCAGTGGCCTACAAATTATGAGGATGGAATTCTGCTCCCTGTGCTCCTCGGGATACATCCCTGAGTGCCCTAGGCATTAGGAGGATAAAAGTCTGCTTCCAATTGCTCCCCAGGCTTCTCAAAATATGTCCCCGAGTGCCCTATGTGTTATGACGACGGAATGCTTCTTTCCGGGTTCCTCAGAATACACCCCCACCAGCAGTGCCCTACAAATTATGAGAAGGGAATGATACTTTCCCATCCCCTGGGGAATCACTCATTAGTGCTCTAGGAATTATAGGAGGGAATGGTGCTTCCCGTGCCCTTGGGGATACGCCTGAAGTGCGCTCTGAATCATGAGGACCGAATGCTACTTCCCACGCCCTTCCAGTTATGCCCGGAATGTGCTGAGAATTATGAGAAAGGAATGCTCTTACCGGGCCTTTCGGAATATGCTTTATAGATTTCCCATCCCCTGGGGAATCACTCATTAGTGCTCTAGGAATTATAGGAGGGAATGGTGCTTCCCGTGCCCTTGGGGATACGCCTGAAGTGCGCTCTGAATCATGAGGACCGAATGCTACTTCCCACGCCCTTCCAGTTATGCCCGGAATGTGCTGAGAATTATGAGAAAGGAATGCTCTTACCGGGCCTTTCGGAATATGCTTTATAGGGCCCTACAAATTATGAGGATGGAATGCTGCTTCCCTGGCATGTCGAGATACGTCCCTGAGTGTCCTACGAATTTTGAGGATGAAATGCTGCTTCCCGGACCTCTGGGGATACTTCCCCCATGACCTTACGATTTTTCAGAAAGGAAAGATTCTTTCAGGCCTTTGGGATATGCTCCCGAATGTTCTAGGAATAATGAGGGTGAAATGCTGCTCCTGTGGCACCTCGAGATACGTCCCTGAGTTCCCTACGAATTATGAGGGCAGAATACTGCTTCCCGGGCCCTTCCTGATATTCCCGGAGTGTGCTGAGAATTATGAGGAAGGAATGGTTTTTCCCGGGCCCATGGGGATATGCTCCACATGGCCCTACAAAATAATAGGTTGGAATGCTGCTTTCTTGGCACCTCGAGATAGGTCCCTGAGTGCCCTATGAAGTATGAGGATGAAATGTTGCTTCCCCAGCCTCTGGGGATACCTCAGCCATGACTCTAAGATTTTCGAAAACAGAAATTTTCTTTAGGGCCTTTGGGATATGCCCCCGAGCGACCTAGCAATTAAGAGGACGGAGGGCTGTTTCTCGAGTCCCGGGATTCAGCCACAATAAATCTGTGAAATACGGGGACACAATGCTCCTTCACGGGCCACTCCAGATATTCCCCCTACGGCCCTACAAATTATGAGGACCGAATGCTACTTTTTTGGCCCCTCAGTATACACCCCTGAATGGTCTATGAATTATGAGGATGGAGTGCTGCTTCACAGGCCCTTCTGGATATGTCCCGAGTGTGCTGCGAATTAAGAGGATGGAATGCTTTTTCTGTGCCCCTCGTTATATGCTCCCTATGGCCCCACAAATTATGAGGCCCAAATGCTGCTTCCTGTGCTCCTCTGGTTATGCTCCACATGGCCCTACAAATTGTTAGAACAGAAGGCTTCTTCCTGTACTCCTCGGGATTTGTCCCTGAGTGCCCTCTGAATTATGAGTACGGAATGATGCTTCCTGGGCTTCTGGATATATACCCCCATGGCCGTTCGAATTATGAAAATGGAATGCTGCTTCCCGAGACCCTCAGGGTACTCTCCCCATCACCCTATGTGTTACAGGGGTAGAATGCTGTTTTCGGGCCGATCAGCATATGCCCATCAGGGTCCTCCAAATTATGAAGATGGAATGCTGCTTCATGTACTCCGCGGGATGCAGCCCTGAGTTCCCTATGCATTCGGAGGATAAAATTCTGCTTCCTGGTCCCTTGGGAATACACCTCCGAGTGCCCTACGAATTACCAGGTCAGAAAGCTTCTTTCCGGGGTCCTGGGGAAACGAACTCCATGGCTCTATGAATTATGAGAACAGAATGTTGATTCCCGGGGCCCTCTGTATATGTCCAATAGTGCCCTATGAGTTATGAGGATGGAATTCTGCATCGAAACCCCTTGGGATATGCCCCCGAGTGCCCTCCGGCTTATGAGGTTGCAATGCTGCTTCCCGGGGGCATCAAGATATGTCCTCCAATGACCTCCCAATTATGAGGATGGAATGCTGGTTCTCAGGCCTCGCAGAATAGGGCCCCGATGGCCCTATGCATTAGAAGGATAATAGGCTGCTTCCGGGGCCCCTTGGGATATGTCCAAGAGTGCACTACGTGTTATGAGAACAGTATTCTGCTTCAGGAACCTCGTAATATGCCTCCGTGTGCCCTACGACTTATGAGGACGACATGCTGCCTCCCAGGCCCATCAGGATATATTCTCGAATGCCATCCCAATTATGAGACCGGAATGTTGCTTCCCGTGCTTCTCAGAATACACCCTCGAGTGCGCTACCAATTATGAGGGCTAAATGCTGCTATATGGGCCAAACTGGACACTCCTGGAAGTGCCCTTCGAATTACGAGGACGGATGACTGCTTCCTGGGCTTCATGCAATACTTTCCCGAGTGACCTCCATGTATTAAGGACAAAATGCTGCATCCCGGACCCGACCAGATAACCCTCCCAGTGCCTTACGAATTATGAGGTCACAATGTTGCTTCCTGGGACCATCGCGAAAGGCCTCCGAGTGCCCTATAAATTATGAGAACACAATGCTATTTCCCATCCCCTCGACGTCCCTTCCCTAGTGATCTACGAATTGAAAGAGGGAATGCTGCTTCCCTGGTCCCTCAGGATGCACCCCAATGTTCCCTTCGAATTATGAGGATCGAATGCTGCTTTCTGGGCCTCTCAGGACACTCCACCTATGGCCCTAAGTATTATTAGGACGGAACGCTGATTCTCGGGCTTCTTGGGATACGCCCTCGAGTGCCCTACAAATTATGAGGATGGAATGCTGCTCCCTGTGCTCCTCGGGATACATCCCTGAGTGCCCTAGGCATTAGGAGGATAAAAGTCTGCTACCCGGGCCCTTCAAAATACACCTCCAAATGCCCTATGAACTATGAGGTCAGAATGATGCTCTCTGGGTCCAATCGGACACATCTCCGAGTGCCCTACGAGTTATGAGGACCAAATGATATTTCCTTGTCCTTCGGGGATAGGCCCCCTTGTGCTCTTCAAATAATAGGAGGGAAGGCTTCTTCCCCGGGCAATCGTGATACACTCCCTATGCACTTTGAATTATTAGGACGTAATGCTGCTTCCCGGGCCCTTCGGGATCCCAGACAAGTGCCCAACGCAATATGTGGACGCAATGCTGCTTTCCAGACCCCTCAGGATAAGCCCTTCTTGACCCTATGATATAGGAGGATAGAATACTGCTTCTTCGGCCACACAGGCAACACCACCCATGAATCTACAAATTATGAGGACTGAATGCTGCTTCCCGGAATTGTCGGGATAAACACTCCGTGGTCCTTTGAACTATGAGGGTGGAATGATTCTTTCCGGGACCCTCAGGAGAAGGCCCCCTTTACTCTACGAATTTTGAGGACAGAATACTGCGATCCAGGCCACTCGGGATACTCTCCCCATGGCCCTATGATTTATGAGGAAGGAATACTGCTTCCTGGGCTTCTAGAAATACGCCCCGAAGTGCCCTAGAATTTTTGAGGAAGGAAAGCTACTTCCCAGACACTGGGAATACGGCCCCATATTCTTCGAATTATCAGGATCGAATGCTGCTTCCCGGCCCACTCGGCATATTTCGCCCATGACCCTAGGATTTTTGGAGGATGGAATGCAGCTTCTAGGGCCGCTAGGGAAATACCCTCAAGTTCCCTACGTATTAAGAGGGGCAAAGGCTGCTCCCTGGTCCCCTCAGGATACAGTCTCCAGTGTTCCACTAATGATGAGGATGGAATGCTGCTTCCAGGGCCACTAGGGATACACTCCCAATGGCCCTATGAATGATTAGGACAGAATACTGCTTTTCCGGCCTGTCGGGATAGGCCCCTGAATGACCTATGAATTATGAGGGCAGAATGCTGCTTCTCAGGCCCTTTGGGAAATGCCCCCCATGGCGCTATGAATTCTCAGGAAAGAAGGCTGCTTTCCAAGACCCTCGAGATATGTCGCCGAGTGTCCTAGAAATTATGAGAATGAAATGCTGCTTCTTGGGATCCTCGAGACTCACCTACAAGGGCTCTATGAATTCTCAGGATGGAATTTTGCTTCCAAGGCTTCTGGAAATATGTCCCCGAGTGCTCTACGTGTTATGAGAACAGAATGCTGCTTTCCAGGTTTCTGGGGAAACGCACTCCGTGGCTCTATGAATTATGAGAACAGAATGCTGATTCCCGGGCCCCTCTGGAAATGTCCAAGAGTGCCCTATGAGTTATGAGGACGGAATTCTGCATCGAAACCCCTTGGGATATGCCCCCGAGTGCCCTACGACTTATGAGGATGCAATGCTGCTTCCCGGGCGAATCAAAATATATCCTCCAGTGCCCTCCCAATTATAAGGATGGAATGCTGATTCCCAGGCCTCTCGGAATAGGGCCCTGACGGCCCTATGCATTAAGAGGATAATAGGCTGCTTCCGGGGCCCCTTGGGATATGTCCAAGAGTGCTGTACGTGTTATGAGTACAGAATTCTGCTTCAGGAACCTTGAGATATGCCCCCGAGTGTCCTACGAATTATGAGAAGGCAATGCTGCTTTCCGGGCCCATCAGTATATGTTCTCGAATGTATCCCAATTATCAGATCGGAATGTTGCTTCCCGTGCTTCTCAGTATACACCCTCGAATGCCCTACCAATTATGAGGTATGAATGCTGCTATACGGGCCAAACTGGATACTCCTGGAAGTGCCCTTCGAACTATGAGGACGGATTACTGCTTCCTGGGCTTCATGCGATACGTTCTCGAGTAACCTCCTAGTATTAAGGACAAAATGCTGCTTCCCGGGCCCATCCAGAAACCTGCCCCTGTGCCCTAGGATTTATGCGGTCACAATGTTGCTTCCTGGGACCATCGGGAAAGGCCTCCGAGTTCCCTACGAATTATGAGAACACAAAGATGTTTCCCATCCCCTCAGCGTCGGTTCCCTAGTGATCTAGAAATTTAAGGAGGGAATGCTGCTTCCCCGGTCCCTCAGGAAACACCCCCAAGTGCTCTCCGAATTTGGAGGATGGAATGCCGTTTTCCTGTCCACTCAGGATCCTCCTACTATTGCCCTCAGAATTATTAGGACGGAACGCTTCTTCTCGGGCTTCTTGGGATACGCCCTCGAGTGCCCTACAAATTATGAGGATGGAATGCTGCTCCCTGTGCTCCTCGGGATACATCCCTGAGTGCCCTAGGTATTAGGAGGATAAAAATCCTTTTCCCGGGCCCTTCAAAATACACCTCCAAATGCCCTATGAACTATGAGGTCAGAATGCTTCTCTCCGGGTCCTTTGGGACACATCTCCGAGTGCCCTAGGAGTTATGAGAACAAAATGATATTTCCTCGTT
>SJYC01089213.1:0-11472 GCA_006408675.1 Madoqua kirkii
GACCATCGGGAAAGGCCTCCGAGTTCCCTACGAATTATGAGAACACAAAGATGTTTCCCATCCCCTCAGCGTCGGTTCCCTAGTGATCTAGAAATTTAAGGAGGGAATGCTGCTTCCCCGGTCCCTCAGGAAACACCCCCAAGTGCTCTCCGAATTTGGAGGATGGAATGCCGTTTTCCTGTCCACTCAGGATCCTCCTACTATTGCCCTCAGAATTATTAGGACGGAACGCTTCTTCTCGGGCTTCTTGGGATACGCCCTCGAGTGCCCTACAAATTATGAGGATGGAATGCTGCTCCCTGTGCTCCTCGGGATACATCCCTGAGTGCCCTAGGTATTAGGAGGATAAAAATCCTTTTCCCGGGCCCTTCAAAATACACCTCCAAATGCCCTATGAACTATGAGGTCAGAATGCTTCTCTCCGGGTCCTTTGGGACACATCTCCGAGTGCCCTAGGAGTTATGAGAACAAAATGATATTTCCTCGTTCTTCCGGGATACCCCCCCTTGTGCTCTACGAATTATAGGAGGGAATGCTTCTTCCCCAACACTCGTGATACACTCCCAATACACTTTGAATTATGAGGACGTAATGCTGCTTCACGGACCCCTCAGGATAACCCCTTCTTGACCCCATGATATAGGAGGATAGAATACTGCTTCTTTGGCCACACAGGCAACAACACCCATGAATCTACAAATTATGAGGACTGAATGCTGCTTCCCGGAATTGTAGGGATAAACACTCATGGTCCTTTGAATTACGAGGACGGAATGATTCTTCCCTGGACCCTCAGGGGAAGGCCCCCTTACTCTAGGAATTATGAGGACAGAATACTGCACTCCAGGCCACTCGGGATACTCTCCCCATGGCCCTATGATTTATGAGGAATGAATACTGCTTCCTGGGCTTCTAGGAATATGCCCCGAAGTGTCCTAGCATTTATGAGGAAGGAAGCCTGCTTCCCGGACACTCGGAACACGGCACCCATATTATATGAATTATCAGGATGGAATGCTTCTTCCCGGGCCACTCGGCCTGCTCCCCCCATGACCCTAGGATTTTTCAGGATGGAATGCTGCTTCTCGGGCCACTTGGAAAATGCCCCCAAGTTCCCTATGTATTAAGAGGGGCAAATGCTTCTCCCTGGTCCCCTCGGGATACAACCTCGAGTGTTCCTCTAATTATGAGAATGGAATGCTGCTTCCAGGGCCACTAAGAATACTCTCCCTATGGCCCTATGAATGATTAGGACCGTATGCTGCTTTTCGGGCCCATCGGTATAGGCCCCTAAGTGCCTTATGAATTATGAGGAAGATATGCTGCTTTCCTGGCTTCTGGGAATACACACCCGTGTGCCCTATGAATTATGAGGACAGAATGCTGCTTCCCGCTCCCTTTGGGAAATGCCCCCCATGGCGCTATGAATTATCCGGAAAGAATCCTGCTTCCAGAGACCCTCAGGATATGTCCCCGAGTGTCCTAGGAATTATGAGGATGGAGTACTGCTTCTTGGGCTCCTTGAGACTCACCTACAAGTGCCCTATGAATTATCAGGATGGAATTTTTTTCCCGGCCTTCTCGAAATATGTACCCCAGTGCCCTACGTGTTATGAGGACAGAATGCTTCTTTCCAGGTTCCTCAGGATACACCGCTGCCACCAGTGCCCTACGAATTATGAGAAAGGAATGCTAATTTCCCATCCCCTGGGTAATCGCTCGCTGGTGCTCTATGAATTATAGGGGGGAATGGTGCTTCCCCAGTCCTTGAGGATACATTCGAAGTGCACTCTGAATCATGAGGACCTAATGCTGCTTCCCGGGCAACTAGAAATATCCCCCAATTGCCCTACAAATTATGAGGACAGAATGCTGCTTCCCAAGCCCTTCCGGATATGCCTGGAATGTGCTGAGAATTATGAGGAAGGAATGCTTCTTCCGGACCTCTTGGAATATGCTTTCCATGGCCCTACAAATTATGAGGATGGAATGCTGCTTCCCTGGAACGTCGAGATATGTCCCTAAGTGCCCTACGAATTTTGATGATCGAATGCTGCTTCCCAGGCCCTACCGGTTATGCCCAGAATATGCTGAGAATTATGAGAAAGTAATGCTCTTTTCGGGCCTCTCGGAATATGCTTTCCATGGCCCTACAAATTATGAGGATGGAATGCTGCTTCCCGGACTTCTGGGGATACTTCCTCCATGACCCTACGATTTTTGAGAAAGGAAAGATCCTTTCGGGCCTCTGAGATATGCCCCCAAACGTCCTAGGAATTATGAGGACGTAATCCTGCTCCCGTGGCACCTCGAGATACGTCCCTGAGTTCCCTACGAATTATGAGGGCAGAATACTCCTTCCCAGGCCCTTCCTGATATTCCTGGAGTGTGCTGAGAATTATGAGGAAGGAATGGTTTTTCCGGGCCCATCGGGATATGCTCCGCATGGCCCTACAAGGTATGAGGTGGGAATGCTGCTTCCTTGGCAACTCGAGATGCGTCCCTGAGTGCCCTATGAAGTATGAGGATGAAAGGTTGCTTCCTCGGCCTCTGGGGATACTTCACCCATGACCCTACGATTTTCGAAAACAGACATTTTCTTTAGGGCCTTTGGGATATTCCCCCGAGCGCCCTAGGAATTATGAGGATGGAAGGCTGTTTCTCGGAGCCCCGAGATTTAGCCCCCATAAATCTACGAAATACGAGGACACAATGCTCCTTCCCGGGCCACTTGTGATATTCGCCCTATGGCCCTACGAATTATTAAGACCGAATGCTGCTTTTTCGGCTTCTCAGGATACGCCCCTAAATGGTGTATGAATTATGAGTATGGAGTGCTGCTTCACGGGCCCTTCGGGATATGCCCCGAGTGTGCTGCGGATAATGAGGATGGGATGCTTTTTCCGGGCCCCTCGTTATATGCTCCCTATGGCCCCACAAATTATGACGCCCGAATGGTGCTTCCTGTGCTCCTCGGGATATGCTCCACATGGCCCTACAAATTGTTACTACAGAATGCTGCTTCCTGTACTCCTCGGGATTTGTCCGTGACTGCCCTCTGAATTATGAGGAAGTAATGATGATTCCGGGGTTCTGGATATATGCCCCCATGGCCGTTCGAATTATGAAAACGGAATGCTGCTTCCTGGTCCACTCGGCATAGTCGCCCCATGACCCTAGAATTTTTGAGGATGGAATGCTACTTCTCAGGCCACTCGGAAAATGTCCCCAAGTTCCCTACGTATTAAGAGGGGCAAATTCTGCTCCCTGGTCCCCTTGGGATACAGCCTCGAGTGTTCCACTAATTATGAGGATGGTATGCTGCTTCCAGGGCCACTAGGGATACTCTCCCTATGGCCCTATGAATTATTAGGACCTAATGCTGCTTTTCGGGCCCATCGGGATAGGCCCCTGAGTGCCCTATGAATTATAAGGATGGAATGCTGCTTTCCTGGCTTGTGGGAATAGACACCCGTGTGCCCTATGAATTATGAGGACAGAATGCTGCTTCCCGGGCCCTTAGAGAAATGCCCCCCATGGCACAATGAATTATCAGGAAAGAATGCTGCTTCCCAAGACCCTCGGGATATGTCCCCGAGTGTCCTAGGAATTATGAGGATGGGATGCTGCTTCTTGGGCTCCTCGAGACTCACCTACAAGTGCCCTATGAATTATCAGGATGGAATTTTGCTTCCCAGGCTTCTCGAAATATGTCCCCGAGTGCCCTACGTGTTATGAGGACAGAATGGTTCTTTCCTGGTTCCTCAGGATACACCTCCGCCACCAGTGCCCTACGAATTATGAGAAGGGAATACTACTTTCCCATCCCCTAGGGAATCGCTCGCTAGTGCTGTACGAATTATAGGAGGGAATGGTGCTTCCTGGGCACTTGGGGATATGCCCGAAGTGCACTCTGAATCATGAGGACCGAATGCTGCTTCCCGGGCAACTCGGAATACACCATCGAGTGCCCTACGAATTATGAGGCAGAATGCTGCTTCCCAGGCTCTTTCGGATATGCCTGGAATGTGCTGAGAATTATGTGGACGGAATGCTTTTTCTGGGCCTCTCGGAATATGCTTTCCATGGCCCTACAAATTATGAGGATGGAATGCTGCTTCCCTGGCATGTCGAGATACGTCACTGAGTGCCCTACGTATTTTCAGGATGGAATAATGCTTGCCGGTCCTATAGGGATACTTCCCCCATGACCCTATGATTTTTGAGAAAGGAACGATTCTTTATGGCCTTTGGGATATGCCCCCGAACGTCCTAGGAATTATGAGGGCAGAATGCTGCTCCCGTGGTACCTCGAGATATGTCCCTGAGTTCCCTACGAATTATGAGGGCAGAATACTGCTTCCCGGGCCCTTCCTGATATTGCCGGAGTGTGCTGAGAATTATGAGAAAGGAAAGGTTTTTCTGGGCCCATCGGGATATGCTCCCCATGGCCCTACAAAGTATGAGGTGCGAATGCTGCTTCCTTGGCACCTCGAGATATGTCCCTGAGTGCCCTATGAAGTATGAGGATGAAATGTTGCTTCTCCGGCCTCTGGGGATACTTCACCCATGACCCTACAATTTTCTATTAGAGAAATTTTCTTTAGGGCCTTTGGGATATGCCCCCGAGCGCCCTAGAAATTATGAGGACAGAAGGCTGTTTCTTGGAGCCCCGGGATTCAGCCCTCATAAATCTACGAAATACAAGGACGCAATGCTCCTTCCCGGGCCACTCGGGATATTTCCCCTATGGCCCTACAAATTATTAGGACCGAATGCTGCTTTTTCAGCCCCTCAGGATACGCCCCTGAATGGTCTATAAATTATGAGGATGAAGTGCTGCTTCACAGGCCCTTCCGGATATGCCCTGTGTGTGCTGCGAATTATGAGGATGAAATGCTTTTTCTGGGCCCCTCATTATATGCTCCCTATGGCCCCACAAATTATGAGCCCAAATGCTGCTTTCTGTGCTCCTCGGGATATGGTCCACATGGCCCTACAAATTGTTAGGACAGAATGTTGCTTCCTGTACTCCTCGGGATTTGTCCCTGAGTGCCCTCTGAATTACTAGGATGGAATGATGCTTCCTGGGCTTCAGGATATATACCCCCATGGCTGGTTGAATTATGAAAGTGGAATGCAGCTTCCCGGGACCCTCAGGGCACACTCCTCATCACTCTATGTGTTACAGGGTCAGAATGCTGTTTCTGGGCCGATCAGGATATGCCCATCAGGGTCCTCCAAATTATGAAGATGGAATGCTGCTTCATGTACTCCGCGGGATGCAGCCCTGAGTTCCCTATGCATTCGGAGGATAAAAGTCTGTTTCCTGGTCCCGTGGAAATACACCTCCCAGTGCCCTATGAATTATGAGGTCAGAATACTGCTTTCCGGGGCCCTGGGGAAACGCACTCCATGGCGCTATGAATTATGAGAACAGAATGCTGATTCCCGGGCCCCTCCGGATATGTCCAAGAGTGCCCTATGAGTTAAGAGGACGGAATTCTGCATCCAAACCCCTTGGGATATGCCCCCGAGTGCCCTACGACTTATGAGGATGCAATGATGCTTCCCGGGTGCATCAAGACATGTCCTCCAATGCCTTCCCAATTATGAGGATGGAATGCTGATTCCCAGGCCTCTTGGAATAGGGCATCGATTGCCCTATGCATTAGGAGGGTAATAGGCTGCTTTCGGGGCCCCTTGGGATATGTACAAGAGTGCCCTACATGTTATGAGAACAGAATTCTGCTTCAGGAACCTCGTGATATGCCCCCGAGTGCGCTCCAAATTATGAGGACGCAGTGCTGCTTCCCGGGCCCATCAGGGTATGTTCTTGAATGCCATCCAAATTATGAGAACGGAATGTTGCTTCCCGTGCTTCTCAGGATATACCCTCGAGTGCCCTACCAATTATGTGGACTGAATGCTGGCTATACGGGCCAAACTGGATACTCCTTGAAGTGCCCTTCGAATTACGAGGATGGATTACTGCTTCCTGGGCTACATGCGATATGTTCCCGGGTGACTTCCACCTATTAAGTAGAAAATGCTGCTTCCCGGGCCCCTCCAGATAACCCCCGCAGTGCCCTACAAGTTATGAGTCACAATGTTGCTTCGTGGGACCATCGCGAAAGGCCTCCGAGTGCCCTACGAATTATGAGAGCACAATACTCTTTCGAATCCTCTCGACTTCTGTTCCCAAGTGATCTACAAATTCAAAGATGGAATGCTGCTTCCCCGGTCTCTCAGGATACACCCCCAAGTGCCCTTCGAATTATGAGGATGGAATGCTGCTTTCCGGGCCAGTCAGGACACTCCCCCTATGGCCCTAAGGATTATTAGAACGGAACGCTGCTTCTCGGGCTTGTTGGGATACGCCCTCAAGTGCCCTACGAATTTTGAGGATGGAATGCTGCTTGCCGGATCTCTGGGGATACTTCCCCCATGACCCTACGATTTTTGAGAAAGGAAAGATTCTTTCGGGCCTTTGGGATATGCCCCCGAACGTCCTAGGAAATATGAGGGCGGAATGCTGCTCCCGTGGTGCTTCGAGATATGTACGTGAGTTCCCTGTGAATTATGACGGCAGAATGCTGCTTCCCGGACCCTTCCTGATATTGCCAGAGTGTGCTGAGAATTATGAGAAAGGAATAGTTTTTCCGGGCCCATCGGGATATGCTCCACATGGCCCTACAAAGTATGAGGTGGGAATGCTGCTTCCTTGGAACCTCGAGATACGTCCCTGAGTGCCCTAGGCATTAGGAGGATAAAAGTTTTCTTCGCCGGCCCTTCAAAATACACATCCAAATGCCCTATGAAATATGAGGTTAAAATGCTGCTTTCCGGGTCCTGCGGGACACATCTCAGAGTGCCCTACAAATTATGAGAACAAAATGATATTTATTCGTCCTTCCGGGCTATGCCCACTTGTGCTCTACGAATTATAGGAGGGAATGCTTATTCCCCGGCACTTGTGATACACTCCCAGTGCACTTTGAATTATGAGGACATAATGCTGCTTCACGGGCCCGTCGGGATTCCCAGGTGAGTGCCCAACGAAATATGTGGACAGAATGTTGCTTCCCGGACCCCTCAGGATAAGCCTTTCTTGACCCTATGATATAGCAGGATAGAATACTGCTTCTTCGGCCCCACAGGCAACACCACCCATGAATCTACAAACTGTGAGGACTGAATGCTGCTTCCCGGAATTGTCGGGATAAACACTCCATGGTCCTGTGAATTATGAGGACGGAATGATTTTTCCCGGGACCATCAGGAAAACGCCATCTTTACTCTAGGAATTATGAAGACAGAATACTGCTTTCAAGGCCACTCGGGATACTCTCCCTATGGCCCTATGATTTATGAGGAAGGAATACTGCTTCCTGAACTTCTCGGAATATGCCCCGAAGTGCCCTAGCATTTATGAGGAAGGAAGCCTGCTTCCCGGACACTCGGAATACGGCCCCCATATTCTATGAATTATCAGGATGGAATGATGCTTCCCGGTCCACTCGGCATACTCCCTCCATGACCCTAGGATTTTTGAGGATGGAATGCTGCTACTCGGGCTGCTTGGGAAATGCCCCCAAATTCCCTAAGTATTAAGAGTGGCAAATGAGGCTCCCTGGTCCCCTTGGGATACAGCCTCGAGTGTTCCACTAATTATGAGGATGGAATGCTGCTTCTAGGGCCACTAGAGATACTCTCCCTATGGCTCTATGAATTATTAGGACAGAATGCTGCTATTTGGGCCAGACGGGATAGGCCCCTGAGTGCCCTACGAATTTTGAAGTCTCAATGTTGCTTCCTGGGATCATCGGGAAAGAACTCCAAGTGCCCTACAAATTATGAGAACACGAAGCTCTTTCCCATCCCCTCGGGGTCAGTTCCCTAGTGATCTACGAATTCAAAGACGGAATGCGGCTTCCCCGGTCCCTCAGGATACACCCCAAAGTGCCCTTCGAATTATGAGGATGGAATGCTGCTTTCTGGGCCTCTCAGGACACTCCCCCTATGGCCCTATGTATTATTAGTACGGAACGCTGCTTCTCGGGCTTCTTGGGATATACCCTGGAGTGCCCTACAAATTATGAGGATGGAATGCTGCTCCCTGTGCTCTTCGGGATACATCCCTGAGTGATCTAGGTATTAGGAGGGTAAAAGTCTGCTTCCCGGGGCCTTCAAAATACACCTCCAAATGCCCTATGAAGTATGAGGTCACAATGCTGCTCTCTGGGTCCTTCGGTACACATCTCCTAGTGCCCTACGAGTTATGAGAACAAAAAGATATTTCCTAATCCTTCTGGGATACGCCCCATTGTGCTCTACGAATTATAGGAGGAAATGCTTCTTCCCCGGCGCTCGTGATACACTCCCAATGCACTTTGAATTATGAGGACATAATGCTGCTTCCCGTGCCCTTCGGGATTCCCAGACGAGTGCCGAATGCAATATGTGGACAGAATGCTGCTTCCCGGACCCCTCAAGATAAACCCTTTTTGACCCTATGGTATACAAGGATAGAATACTGCTTCTTTGGCCGCACAGGCAACACCACCCATGAATCTACAAATTATGAGGACTGAATGCTGCGTCCCGGAATTGTTGGGATAAACACTACATGGTCCTTTGAATTATGAGGGTGAAATGATTCTTTCCGGGACACTCAGGAGAAGGCCCCCTTTACTCTACGAATTTTGAGGACAGAATACTGCGCTCCAGGCCACTCAGGATACTCTCCCCATGGCCCTATGATTTATGAGGGAGGAATACTGCTTCCTGGGCTTCTAGGAATATGCCCCGAAGTGCCCTAGCATTTATGAGGAAGGAAGCCTGCTTCCCGGACCCTGGGAATATGGCCCCATATTCAACGAATTATCAGGATGGAATGCTGCTTCCCAGCTCACACGGCATACTCCGCCCATGACCCTAGGATTTTTGAGGGTGGAATGCTACTTCTCGGGCCGCTAAGGAAATGCCCCCCAAGTTCCCTACTTAATAAGAGGGGCAAATGCTGCTCCCCGGTCCCTTTGGCATACAGCCTTGAGTGTTCCACTAATTATGAGGATGGAATGCTGCTTCCAGGGCCACTAGGGATACCACCCTATGGTCCTATGTATGATTAGGACAGAATGCTGCTTTTTGGGCCGGTCGGGATAGGCCCCTGAGTGCCCTATGAATTATGAGGATGGAATGCTTCTTTCCCAACTTCTGGGAGTACACAACCGTGTGCCCTATGAATTATGAGGACAGAATGCTGCTTCCCAGTCCCTTTGGGAAATGCCCCCCATGGCGCTATGAATTATCAGGAAAGAATGCTGCTTCCCGAGCCCATCGGGATATGTCCCCGAGTGTCCTAGGAATTATGAGGATGGAATGCTGCTTCTTGGGCTCCTCAAGACTCACCTACAAGTGCCCTATGAATTATCAGGATGGAATTTTGTTTTCCAGGTTTCTCGAAATATGTCACCGAGTGACCTAGTTGTTATGAGAACAGAATGCTAATTTCCGCGGCCATCCGGATATGTCCAAGAGTGCCCTATGAGTTATGAGGACGGAATTATGCATCGAAACCCCTTGGAATATGCCCCCGAGTGCCCTACGACTTATGAGGATGCAATGCTGCTACCCGGGCGCATCAGGATATGTCCTCTAATGCACTCCCAATTATGAGGAAAAAATGCTGATTTCCAGGACACTCGGAATAGGTCCTCGACGGCCCTATGCATTAGGAGGATAATAGGTTTCTTCCAGGGACCCTTGGGATATGTCCAAGAGTGCCCTACGTGTTATGAGAACAGAATTCTGCTTTAGGAACCTCGGGATATGCCCCGAGTGCCCTACGACTTATGAGGACAACATGCTGCTTCCCAGGCCCATCAGGATATATTCTCGAATGCCATCCCAATTATGAGATCGGAATGTTGCTTCCCGTGCTTCTCAGGATACACTCTCGAGTGCCCTACCAATTATGAGGTCTGAATGCTGTTATACGGGCCAAACTGGATACTGCTGGAATTGCCCTTGGAATTATGAGGACGGATTCCTGCTTCCTGGGCTTCATGCCATAAGTTCCCCAGTGACCTCCAAGTATTAAACACAAAATGCTGCTTCCCGGGCCCCTCCAGATAATCCCCCCATTGCCCTATGAATTATGAGGTCACAATGGTGCTTCCTGGGACCATCGAGAAAGGCCTCTGAGTGCCCTACGAATTATGAGAACACAGTGCTGTTTCTCATTCCCTTGGCGTTCGTTCCCTAGTGATCTACGAATTCAAAGAGGGAATGCTGCTTCCCGGGTCCCTCAGAACACACCCCAAAGTGCCCTTCGAATTATGAGGATGGAATGCTGCTTTCCGAGCTGCTCAAGACACTCCCCCTATGGCCCTAAGGATTATTAGGACGGAACGCTGCTTCTCGAGCTTCTTGAGATACGCCCTCGAGTGCCCTGTGAATTATGATGTTGGAATGCTGCTCCCAGTGCTCCTCGAGATACATCCCTGAGTGCCCTAGGCATTAGGAGGATAAAAGTCTGCTTCCCGGGCCCTTCCAAATACACCTCCAAATGCCCTATGAACTATGAGGTCAGAATGCTGCTCTCCGGGTCCTTTGGGACACATCTCCGAGTTCCCTATGATTTATGAGAACAGATTGATATTTCCTCGTCCTTCCGGGGGATGCCCCCTTGTGCTCTACGCATTATAGGAGGAAATGCTTCTTCCTCGGCACTCGTGATACACAACCAATGTACTTTGAATTATTAGGACGTCATGCTGCTTCCCGGGCCCTTCGTCATTCCCAGAAGAGTGCCCAATGCAATATGTGGACAGAATGCTGCTTCCTGGACCCCTCAGGATAAGCCCTTCTTGACCCTATGATATAGGAGAATAAAATACTGCTTCTTCGGCCACACAGGCAACACCACCCATGAATCTACAAATTATCAGGACTGAATGCTGCTTCCCGGAATGGTCGGGATAAACACTCCATGGTCCTTCGAATTATGAGGGTGGAATGATTCTTTCCGGGACCCTCAGGAGAAGGCCCTCTTTACTCTACAAATTTTGAGGACAGAATACTGCGCTCCAGGCCACTCAGGATACTCTCCCTATGGCCCTATGATTTATGAGGAAGAAATACTGCTTCCAGGGCTTCTAGGAATATGCCCCGAAGTGCCCTAGAATTTATGAAGTAGGAAGCCTGCTTCCCGGACACTGGAAATACGGCCCCATATTCTATGAATAATCAGGATGGAATGCTGCTTCCCGGTCAACTCAGCATACTCTGCCCATGACCCTAGGATTTTTGAGGATGGAATGCTGCTTCTCGGGGCGCTAGGGAAATGCCCCCAAGTTCCCTACGTATTAAGAGGGGCAAATGCTGCTCACTGGTCCCCTCAGGATACAGTCTGGAGTGTTCCACTAATTATGAGGATGAAATGCTGCTTCCAGGGCCACTAGGGAT
>SJYC01089214.1:0-30629 GCA_006408675.1 Madoqua kirkii
GCCCATGACCCTAGGATTTTTGAGGATGGAATGCTGCTTCTCGGGGCGCTAGGGAAATGCCCCCAAGTTCCCTACGTATTAAGAGGGGCAAATGCTGCTCACTGGTCCCCTCAGGATACAGTCTGGAGTGTTCCACTAATTATGAGGATGAAATGCTGCTTCCAGGGCCACTAGGGATACTCTCCCTGTGGACCTATGAATGATTAGGACAGAATGCTGCTTTTCGGGCTTGTCTGGACAGGCCCCTGAGTGCCCTATGAATTATGAGGATGGAATGCTGTTTTCCTGGCTTCAGGGAATACACACCCGTGTGCCCTATGAATTATGAGGACAGAATGCTGCTTCCCGGGCCCTTTGGGAAATGCCCCCCATGGCGCTATGAATTATCAGGAAAGAATGCTGCTTCCCGAGACCCTCGGGATATGTCCCCGATTGTCCTAAGTATTATGAGAATGGAATGCTACTTCTTGCGCTCCTCGAGACTCACCTACATGTGTTCTATGAATTATCAGGGTGGAATTTTGCTTCCCAGGCTATTCGAAATATGTTCCCGAGTTCCCTAGGTGTTAGGAAAACGGAATGCTGCTTTCTAGGGCCCTCTGGAAATGCACTCCATGGCTCTATGAATTATGAGAACAGAATGCTGATTCCAGGGGCTCTTCAGATAAGTCCAAGAGTGCTCTATGATTTATGAGGACGGAATTCTGCATCGGAAACCCTTGGGATATGCCCCCGAGTGCCCTATGACTTATGAGGATTCAATGCTGCTTCCCGGGCGCATCAAGATATGTCCTCCAATAACCTCTCAATTGTGAGGATGGAATGCTGATTTCCAGGCTCTCAGAATAGGGCCCGGACGGCCCTATGCGTCAGGAGGATAATAGGCTGCTTCTGTGGCCCCTGGAATATGTCCAAGTGTGCCCAACGTGTTATGAGAACAGAATTCTGATTCAGAAACATCGGGATGTGCCCCCGAGTGCGCTACGATTTATGAGAATGCAATGCTGATTCCCGGGCCCATCAGCATATATTCTCCAATGCCATCCCAATAATGAGATCGGAATGTTGCTTCCAGTGCTTCTCAGGATACACCCTTGAGTGCCCTCCCGATTATTAGGGCTGAATGCTGCTATACGGGCCAAACTGGATACTCCTGGAAATGCCCTCCGAATTATGAGGATGGATTACTGCTTCCTGGGCTTCATGAGATACGTTCCCGAGTGACCTCCAGGTATTAAGGACAAAATGCTGCTTCCCCGGCCCCTCCAGATAACCCCCCCAGTACCCTACGAAATATGAGGTCACAATGTTGCTTCCTAGGACCATCGTGAAAGGCCTCCGAGTGCCCTACAAATTATGAGAACACAATGCTGTTTCCCATCCCCTCGGCGTTCGTTCCCTAGTGATCTATGAATTCAAAGAGGGAATACTGCTTCCCCGGTTGCTCAGGATACACCCCAAAGTGCCCTACGTATTATCAGGATGGAGTGCTGCTTTCCGGGCTTTCTCAGCACACTCTCCCTATGGCCCTAAGTATTATTAGGTTGGAATGCTGCTTCTTGGGCTTCTTGGGATATGCCCTCGAGTGTCCTACAAATTATGAGGATGGAATGCTGCTCCTTGTGCTCCTCGGGATACATCCCTGAGTGCCCTAGGCATTAGGAGGATAAAAGTCAGCTTCCCGGGCCCTTGAAAATACACCTCCAAATGCCCTATGAACTATAAGGTCAGAATGCTGCTCTCCGAGTCCTTCGGGACACATCTCCGAGTGCCCTACGAGTTATGAGAACAGAATGATATTTCCTCGTCCTTCCGGGATATGCCCCCTTATGTTCTAAGAATTATAGGATGGAATGCTTCTTCCCCGGCACTCGTGATACACTTCCAAAGCACTTTGAATTATAAAGACATAATGCTGCTTCCTGGGCCCTTTGGAATTCCCAGACCAGTGCCCAACACAATATGTGGACGCAATGCTGCTTCCCGGACCCCTCAGGATAAGCCCTTCTTGACCCTATGATATAGGAGGATAGAATACTGCTTCTTCGGCCGCACAGGCAATACCACCCATGAATCTACAAATTATGAGGACTGAATGCTGCTTCCCGGAATTGTCGGGATAAACACTCCATGGTCCTTTGAATTATGAGGCTGGAATGATTCTTTCCGGGACTCTCAGGAGAAGGCCCCCTTTATTTACGAATTTTGAGGACAGAATACTGCACTCCAGGCCACTCGGGATACTCTCCCCATGGCCTTATAATTTATGAGGAAGAAATATTGCTTCCTGGGCTTCTAGGAATATGCCCCAAAGTGCCCTAGCATTTATGAGGAAGGAAGCCTGCTTCCCGGACACGGAATACGGCCCCATATTCTACGAATTATGAGGATTGAATGCTGCTTCCCGGCCCACTTGGCATACTCCGCCCATGACCCTAGGATTTTTGAGGATGGAATGCTGCTTCTCGGGCCGCTAGGGAAATGCCCCGAAGTTTCCTACGTATTAAGAGGGGAAAATGCTGCTCCCTCGTCCCATCGGGATACAGCCTCGAGTGTTCCACTATTTATGAGGATGGAATGCCGCTTCCAGGGCCACTAGCGATACTCTCGCTATGGGCCTATGAATCATTAGGACAGTATGCTGCTTTTCGGGCCCGTCGGGATAGGCCCCAGAGTGCCCTATGAATTATGAGGATGGAATGCTGCTTCTCACACCACTAGGGTAATGCCCCCAAGTTCACTCCGTATTAAGAGGGGCAAAGTTGCTCCCTGGTCCCCTCGGGTTGCAGCCTCCAGTGTTCCACTAATTATGAGGATGGAATGCTGCTTCCAGGGCCACTGGGGATACTCTTCCTATGGGCCTATAAATGATTAGGACAGAATGCTGCTTTTCAGGCCCGTCTTGACAGGCCCCTGAGTGCCCTATGAATTATGAGGATGGAATGCTGCTTTCCCGGCTTCTGGGAATACAACCCCGTGTGTCCTATGAATTATGAGGAGGTAATGCTGCTTCCCGGGGCCTTCGGGATTCTGAGACGAATGCCTAACGCAATATGTGGACGCAATGCTTCTTCCCGGACGTCTCAGGATAAGCCCTTCTTGACCCTATGATATAGGACGATAGAATACTGCTTCTAAGGCCGCACAGGCAACACCACCCATGAATCTACAAATTATGAGGACTGAATGCTGCTTCCTGGAATTGTTGGGATAAACACTCCATGGTCCATTGAATTATGAGGGTCGAATGATTCTTTCTGGGACCCTCAGGAGAAGGCTGCCTTTACTCTATGAATTTTGAGGACACAATACTGCACTCCAGGCCACTCGGGATACTCTCCCCATGGCCCTGTGATTTATGAGGAAGGAATCCTGCTTCCTGGGCTTCTAGGAATATGCCCCGAAGTGCACTAGCATTTATGAAGAAAGAAGCCTTCTTTCCGGACACTGGGAATACGGCCCCATATTCTACGAATTATCAGGATGGAAACCTGCTTCCCGGCCCACTCGGCATACTCCGCCCATGACCCTAGGATTTTTGAGAATGGAATGCTGCTTCCCTGGCAGGTCAAGATATGTCCCTGAGTGCCCTTCGAATTTTGAGAATGAAATGCTGCTTCCCGGACCTCTGGGGATACTTCCCCCATGACCCTAATATTTTTTAAAAAGGAAAGATTCTCTCGGGCCTTTGGGATATGCTTCCGAACGTCCTAGGAATAATGAGGGTGGAATGCTGCTGCTGTGGTACCTCGAGATACGTCCCTGAGTTCCCTACGAATTATGAGGTCAGAATACTGCCTTTTGGGCCCTTCCTGATATTCCCGGAGTGTGCTGAGAATTATCAGGAAGGAATGGTTTTTCCAGGCCCATCGGGATATGCTCCACATGGCCCTACAATGTATGAGGTTGGAATGCTGCTTCCTTGGCACCTCGAGATACGTCCCTGAGTGCCCTATGAAGTATGAGGATGAAATGTTGCTTCCCCGGCCTCTGGGGATACTTCAGCCATAACCCTACGATTTTCGAAAACAGAAATTTTCTTTAGGGCCTTTGGGATATGCCCCCGAGCGCCCTTGGAATTAAGAGGACGGAAGGCTGTTTCTCGGAGCCCCAGGATTCAGCCCCCATAAATCTACGAAATACGAGGACACAATGCTGCTTCACGGGCCACTCGGGATATTCCCTCTATGGCCCTATGAATTATTAGGACCGCATGCTGCTTCTTGGACCCCTCAGTATACACCCCTGAATGGTCTATGAATTATGAGGATGGAGTGCTGCTTCACGGGCCGTTCCAGATATGCCCCGATTGTGCTGGGAATTAAGAGGACAGAATGCTTTTTCTGGGCCCCTCATTATATGTTCCCTATGGCCCCACAAATTATCAGGCCTGAATGCTGCTTCCTGTGCTCCTCTGGATATGCTCCACATGACCCTACAAATTGTTAGGACAGAATGCTTCTTCCTGTACTCCTTGGGATTTTTCCCTGAGTGCCCTCTGAATTATAAGGATGGAATGATGCTTCCTGGGATTCTAGATATATGCACCCATGGCCGATCAAATTATGAAAATGGAATTCTGCTTCCCGGGACCCTCAGGGTACTCTCCCTGTCGCCCTATGTGTTACAGGGGCAGAATGTTCACTCCGGGCCCATCAGGATAAGCCCACTATGGTCCTCCAAATTATGAGGATGGAATGCTGCTTCCTGTACTCCGCAGGATGCATCCCTGAGTTTCCTATGCATTCGGAGGATAAAAGTCTGCTTCCTGGTCCCTTGAGAATACATATCCGAGTGCCCTACGAATTACGAGGTGGGAATGCTTCTTTCCGGAGCACTTGGGAAACGCACTCCACGGCGCTGTGAATTATGAGAACAGAATGCTGATTCCCGGGCCATTTGAGAAATGCTCCTCATGGTGCTATGAATTATCAGGAAAGAATGCTGCTTCCCGAGACCCTCGGGATATGTCCCCAAGTGTCCTAGGAATTATGAGGATGGAATGCTGCTTCTTGAGCTCCTCGAGACTCACCTACAAGTGCCCTATGAATTATCAGGATGGAATTTTCCTTTCCAGGCTTCTCGAAATATGTCTCTGAGTGCCCTACATGATTTGAGAACAGAATGCTGATTTCCAGGGCCTTGGGAAAACGCACTATATGACTCTATGAATTATGAGAACTGAATGCTGATTCCCGGGGCCCTACGGATATGTGCAAGTGTGCCCTATGAGTTATGAGGATGAAATTCTGCATCGAAACCCCTTGGCATATGACCCCGAGTGTCCGACGACTTATGAGGACGCAGTGCTGCTTCCCGGGCCGATCAGGATATGTTGTCGAATGCCATCCCAATTATGAGACCGGAATGTTGCTTCCCGTGCTTCTCAGGATACACTCTCGAGTGCCCTACCAATTATGAGGGCTGAATGCTGCTATAAGGGCCAAACTGGATACTCCTGGAAATGCCCATCGAATTATGAGGATGGATTACTGCTTCCTGGGCTTCATGCGATACGTTCCCGAGTGACCTCCATGTATTAAGGACAAAATGCTGTTTCCTGGGCCCCTCCAGATAACCCCCCCAGTGCCCTACGAATTATGAGAACACAATGCTGTTTCCCATCCCCTCGGCGTCCGTTCCCTAGTGATCTACGAATTCAAAGTGTGAATGCTGCTTCCCCGGTCCCTCAGGATACACCCCAAAGTGCCCTTCGAATTATGAGGATGGAATGCTACTTTCCGGGCCTCTCAGGACACTCCCCCTATGGCCCTAAGTATTATTAGGACGGAACGCTGCTTCTCGGGCTTCTTGGGATACGCCCTTGAGTGCCCTACAAATTATGAGGATGGACTGCTGCTCCCTATGCTCCCCGGGATACATTCCTGAGTGCCCTAGGCATTAGGAGGATAAAAGTCTGCTTCCCGGGCCTTTCCAAACACACCTCCAAATGCCCTGTGAACTATGAGGTCAGAATACTGCTCTGCGGGTCCTTCGGGACACATCACCGAGTGCCCTAAGAGTTATGAGAACAAAATGATATTTCCTTGTCCTTCTGGGATACGCCCCCTTGTGCTCTATGCATTATAGGAGGGAATGCTTCTTCCCCAGCTCTCGTGATACACTCCCAATTCATTTTGAAATATAAGGATTTAATGCTGTTTCCCAGGCCCTTCGAGATTCCCAGACGAGTGCCCAACACAATATGTGGATGGAATGCTGCTTCCCAGACGCCTCAGGATAAGCCCTTCTTTACCCTATGATATAGGAGGATAGAATACTGCTTCTTCCGCCTCAGAGGCAACACCATCCATGAATCTACAAATTATGAGGACTGAATGCTGCTTCCCGGAATTGTTGGGATAAACACTTCATGGTCCTTTGAATTATTAGGGTGGAATGACTATTACCGGCAACCTAAGGAGAAGGACCCTTTTAGTCTACGAATTTTGAGGACAGAATACTGCGCTCCAGGCCACCCAGGATACTCTCCCCATGGCCCTATGATTTATGAGGAAGGAATACTCCTTCCTGGGCTTCGAGGAATATGCCACAAAGTGCCCTAGCATTTCTGAAAAAGGAAGCCTTCTTCCCGGACACTGGGAATACGGCCCCATATTCTACAAATATCAGGATGAAATGCTGCTTCCCGGCTCACTCGGCATACTCTGCCCATGACCCTAGGATTTTTGAGGATGGAATGCTGCTTCTTGGGCCGCTAGGGAAATGACCACAAGTTCCCTACGTATTAAGAGGGGCAAATGCTGCTCCCTGGTTCCCTTGGGATACAGCCTCGAGTGTTCCACTAATTATGAGGATGGAATGCTGTTTCCAGGGCCACTAGGGATACTCTCCCTATGGGCCTATGAATGATAAGGACAGAATAATGCTTTTCGGGCCCGTCGGGATAGGCCCCTGAGTGCCCCATGAAGTATGAGGATGGAATGCTGCTTTCCCGGCTTCTGGGAATACACACCCGTGTGCCCTATGAATTATGAGGACAGAATGCTGCTTCCCGGGCCCTTTGGGAAATGCTCGCCATGGCGCTAAGAATTATCAGGAAAGAATGCTGCTTCCCGAGACCCTTGGCATATGTCCCCGAGTGTCCTAGTAATTATGAGGATGAAATGCTGCTTTTTGGGCTCCTCGAGACTCACCTACAAGTGCCCTATGAATTATCAGGATGGAATTTTGCTTCCCAGGCTTCTTGAAATATGTCTCCGAGTGCCCTATGTGTTATGAGAACAGAATGCTGCTTTCCAGGGCCCTGGGGAAACGCACTCCATGGCTCTATGGATTATCAGAACAGAATGCTGATTCCCGGGGCCCTCCGGATATGTCCCAGAGTGCCCTATGAGTTATGAGGACGGAATTCTGCATCGAAACCCCTTGGGAAATGCCTCCGAGTGCCATACGATGTATGAGAATGCAATGCTTCTTACCCGGTGCATCACGACATGTCCTCCAATGCCCTCCCAATTATGAGGATGGAATGCTGATTCCCAGCCCTCTCGGATTAGGGCCCCGACGACCCTATGCATTAGGAGGATAATAGGCTACACCCGTAGCCCCTTGTGATATGTCCAAGTGTGCCCTACGTGTTATGAGAACAGAATGCTGCTTCAGGAACTTTGGGATATGCCCCCGATTGCCCTACGACTTATGAGGACGCAATCCTTCTTCCCGGGCCCATCAGGATATGTTCTCGAATGCCATCCCAATTATGAGATTGGAATGTTGCTTCCCGGGCTTCTCAGGATACACCCTCAAGTGCCCTACCAATTATGAGGGCTGAATGCTGCTATACGGGCCAAACTGGATACTCCTGGAAGTGCCATTCGAATTATGAGGACGGATTACTGCTTCCTGGGCTTCATGAGATTCGTTCCCCAGTGAACTCCAAGTATTTAGAACAAAATGCTGCTTCCCGGGCCCCTATAGATAACCTCTCCAGTGCCCTACGAATTATGAGGTCACAATGTTACTTCCTGGGACAATTGGGAAAGGCCTGGGAATGCCCTACGAATTATGAAAACACAATGCTGTTGACCATCCCCTCGGCGTCCGTTCCCTAGTGATCTATGAATTCAAAGAGGGAATACTGCTCCTCCGGTCCCTCAGGATACAACCCAAATGCCCTTCAAATTATGAGGATGGAATGAAGCTTTCTGGGCCTGGCAGGACACTGCCCCTATGGCCCTAAGTATTATTAGGACAGAACGCTGCTTCTCGGGTTTCTTGGGATACGCCCTCGTGTGCCCTACAAATGATGAGGATGGAATGCTGCTCCCTGTGCTCCTCAGGATACATCCCTGAGTGCCCTAGGCATTAGGAGGATACAAGTCTGCTTCTCGGGCCCTTGAAAATACACCTCCAATGCCCTATGAACTATGAGGTCAGAATACTGCTCTCCGGGTCCTTCGGGCCCCATGTCCGAGTGCCCTACGAGTTATGAGAACAAAATGATATTTCCTCCTCCTTCCGGGATATGCCCCCTTGTGCTCTACAACTTATAGGAATGAATGCTTCTTCCCCGGGACTCCTTACACACTCCCAATGCACTTTGAATTATGAGGACAGAATGCTGCTTCTCGGGCCCTTCTTGGATTCCCAGACGAGTGTCCAATGCAATATGTGGACGGATGGCTGCTTCCCGGACCCCTCAGGTTAAGCCCCTCTTGACCCTATGACATAGGAGAATAGAATACTGCTTCTTCGGCCCCACTGGCAACACCACGCATGAAACTACAAATTACGAGGACTGAATGCTGCTTCCCGGAATTGTCAGCATAAACACTCCATGATCCTTTGAATTATGAGGGTGGAACGATTATTTCCGGGACCCTCAGGAGAAGGCCCCCTTTATTCTACGAAATTTGAGGACAGAATACTGCACTCCAGGACACTCGGGATACTCTCCCCATGGCCCTTTGATTTATGAGGAAGGAATACAGCTTCCTGGGCTTCTAGGAATATGCCCCGAAGTGCCTTAGCATTTTTGAGAAAGGAAGCCTGCTTCCTGGACACTGGGAATACGGCCCCATATTCTACGAATTATCAGGATGGAATGCTGCTTCCCGGCCCACTTGACATACTCCGCCTATGATGCTAGGATTTTTCAGGATGGAATGCTGCTTCGCGTGCCGCTAGGGAAATGCCCCAAAGTTTGCTACATATTAAGAGGGCCAATGCTGTTCCCTGGTCCCCTCGGGATACAGCCTCCAGTGTTCCAGTAGTTAGGAGAATGGAATGCTTCTTCCAGGGCCACTAGGAATACTCTCCCTGTAAGCCTATGATTGATTAGGACAGAAAGCTGCTTTTCGGGCCCTTTGAGGTAGGCCCCTGAGTGCTTTATCAATTATGAGGATGGAATATTGCTTTCCCGGCTTCTGGGAATACACACCCGTGTGCCCTATGAACTATGATGTCAGAATGCTGCTTCCAGGGTCCTTTGGGAAATGCCCCCCATGGCACTATGAATTATCAGGAAAGAATGCTGCTTCCCGAGACCCTCATGATATGTCCCCGAGTGCCCTATGAATTATGAGAATGGAATGCTGCTTTCCCGGCTTCGGGGAATAGTGTGCCCTTTTAATTATGAGGACCGAACGCTGCTTCCCAGGCCCTGTGGGTAATGCCCCCCATGGTGCAATGAATTATCAGGAAAGAATGCTGCTTCCAGAGACCCTCGGGATATGTCCCCGAGTGTCCTAGGAATTATGAGGATGGAATGCTGCTTCTTGGGCTCCTCGAGACTCACCTACAAGTGCCCTATGAATTATCAGGATGTAATTTTGCTTCCCAGGCTTCTCGAAATATGTCCCCGAGTGCCCTACGTGTTATAAGAACAGAATGCTGCTTTCCAGGGCCTATGGAAATGCACTCCATGGCTCTATGAATTATTAGAACAGAATGCTGATTCCCGGGGCCCTCTGGATATGTCCAAGAGTGCCCTATGAGTTATGAGGATGGAATTCTGCATCGAAACCCCTTGGGATATGCCCCCGAGTTCCCTACGACTTATGAGGATGCAATGCTGCTTCCCGGGTGCATCTAGATATGTCCTCCAATGTCCTCCCAATTATGAGGATGGAATGCTGATTCCCAGGCTTCTAGGAATAGGGCCCTGACGGCCCTATGCATAAGGAGGATAATAGGCTGCTTCTGTGGCCCCTTGGGATATGTCCAAGAGTGCCCTACGTCTTATGAGCACAGAATTCTGCTTCAGGAACCTCGGGATATGCCCCCGAGTGCCCTACGACTTATGAGGACGCAATGCTGCTTCCCGAGCCCATCAGGTTATGTTCTCAAATGCCATCCCAATCATGAGATCCGAGTGTTGCTTCCCGTGCTTCTCAGGATACACCCTCGAGTGCCCTACCAATTATGAGGGCTGAATGCTGCTATACGGGCCAAACTGGATACTCCTGGAAGTGCCCTTGGAATTATGAGGACGGATTACTGCTTCATGGGTTTCATGCGATACGTTCTGGAGTGACCTCCAAGTATTAAGGACAAAATGCTGCTTCCTGGGCTTCTCCAGATAACCCCCCCCCCGAGTGCCCTAGGAATTATGAGGTCACAATGTTGCTTCCTGGGACCATCGGGAAAGGCCTCCAAGTGCCCTACAAATTATGAGAACACAATGCTGTTTCCCATCCCCTCAGCGTCCGTTCCCTAGTGATCTACGAATTCAAAGAGGGCATGCTGATTCCCCGGTCCCTCAGGATACACCCCAAAGTGCCCTTCGAATTATGAGGATGGATTGCTACTTTCTGGGCCTCTCAGGACACTCCCCATATGGCCCTAAGTATTATTATTACGGAATGCTGCTTCTCGGGATTCTTGGGATACGTTCTCGTGTGCCCTACATATTATGAGGATGAAATGCTGCTCCCTGTGCTCCCCAGGATATATCCATGAGTGCCCTAGGCATTAGGAGGATAAAAGTCTTCTTCCCGGGCCCTTCAAAATACACCTCCAAATGCCCTATGAACTATGAGGTCAGAATGCTGCTGTCCGGGTCCTTGGGACACATCTCCGAGTGCCCTACGTGTTATGAGAACTAAATGATATTTCCTCGTCCTTCCAGGATACGCCCCCTTGTGCTCTGCGAATTATACGGGGAATGCTTCTTCCCCGGCACTCCTGATACACTCTGAATGCACTTTGAATTATGACGACATAATGTTGCATCCTGGGCCATTCGGGATTCCCAGTTGAGTGTGCAATGCAATATGTGGACGGAATGCTGATTCCCGGACCTCTCAGAATAAGCCCTTATTGACCCTATGATATAGGAGGATAGAATACTGGTTCTTCGGAGGCCAAGGCAACACCACCCATGAATCTACAATTTATGAGGACTGAATGCTACTTCCTGGAATTGGCGGGATAAACACTCCATGGTCCTTTTAATTATGAGGGTGGAATGATTCTTTCTGGGACCTAAGGAGAAAGCCCCCTTTACATTACAAATGTTGAGGAGAGAATACTGCGCTCCAGGCCACTCGGGATACTCTCCCCATGGCTCTATGATTTATGAGGAAGGAATAGTGCTTCCTGGGCTTCTAGGAATATGCCCCGAAAAGCCATAGCATTTATGAGGAAGGAAGCCTACTTCCCGGACACTGGGTATACGGCCCCATATTCTACGAATTATCAGGATGGAATGCTGCTTCCCGTCCCACTTGGCATACTCCGCCCATGACCCTTGGATTTTTGAGGACGGAATGCATCTTCTCGGGCCGCTAGGGAAATGCCCCCAAGTTCCATACGTATTAAGAGGGGCAAATGCTGCTCCATGGTTCCCTCGGGATACAGCCTCGAGTGTTCCACTAATTATGAGGATGGAATGCTGCTTCCAGGGCCACTAGGGATACTCTCCCTATGGGCCTATGAATGATTAGGACAGAATGCTGGTTTTCGGGCCCGTTGAGATAGGCACCTGAGTGCCATATGAATTATGAGGATGGAATGCTGCTTTCTCGGCTTCTGGGAATACACACCCATGTGCCCTATGAATTATGAGGACAGAATGGTGCTTCCCATGCCCTTTGGGAAATGCTCCCCATGGCGCTATGAATTATCAGGAAAGAAAGCCGCTTCCTGAGACCCTCAGGATATGTCCCCTAGTGTCCTAGGAAATTTGCGGTTGGAATGCTGGTTCTTGGGCTCCGCGAGACTTACCTACAAGTGCCCTATGAATGATCAGGATGGAATTTTCCTTTTCAGGCTTCTCGAAATATGTCCCCGAGTGCCCTATGTGTTATGAGAACAGAATGCTGCTTTCCAGGACCCTGGGGAAACACACTCCATGGCTCTATGAATTATGAGAACAGAATGCTGACTCCCAGGGCCCTCTGGATATGTGCAAGAGTGTCCTATGAGTAATGAGGACGGAATTCTGCATTGAAACCCCTTGGGATATGCCCGGGAGTGCCCTACGACTTATGAGGATGCAATGCTGCTTTCCGGGCGCATCAAGATATGTCCTCCAATGACCTCCCAATGATGAGGATGGAATGTTGATTCCCAGGCCTTTCGGAATAGGGCCCTGTCGGCCCTATTCATTAGGAGGATAAGAGGCTGCTTCCGGGGCCCCTTGGGATATATCCAAGAGTGCCCTACATGTTATGAGAAAAGAATTCTGCTTCAGGAACTTCGGGATATGCCCCCGAGTGCCCTACGACTTACGAGGACGCAATGCTGCTTTCCGGGCACATCAGGATATGTTCGCGAATGTCATACCAATTACGAGATCGGAATGTTGCTTCCTGTGTTTCTCAGGATACAGTCTTGTGTGTCCTACCAATTATGAGGGCTGAATGCTGCTATATGGGAAAAACTGGATACTCCTGAAAGTGCTCTTCGAATTATGAGGACGGATAACAGCTTCCTGGGCTTCATGCGATACGTTCCCGAGTGACCTCCAAGTATTAAGGACAAAATTCTGCTTCCCGGGCCCGTTCAGATAACCCCGCCTGTGCCCTACGAATTATGAGATCACAGTGTTGCCTCCTGGGACCATCCGGTAAGGCCTCCGAGTGCCCTACGAAGTATGAGAACACAATGCTCTTTCCCATCCCCTCGGCGTCCGTTCCCTAGTGATCTACGAATTCAAAGAGGGCATGCTGTTTCCGCGGACCCTCAGGATACAACCAAATGTGCCCTTCGAATTATGAGGATGGAATGCTGCTTTCCGGACTCTCCTGACACTCCCCCTATGGCCCTAAGTATTATTAGCACGGAACGCTGCGTCTCGGGCTTCTTCGGATATGACCTCGAGTGCCCTACAAATTATGAGGATGGAATGCTGCTCTCTGTGCTCCTCGGGATACATCCCTGAGTGCCCTAGGCATTAGGAGGATAAAAGTCTGCTTCCCGGCCCCTTCAAAATACACCTCCAAATGCCCTATGAACTATGAGGTCAGAATGCTGCTCTCCGGGTCCTTCGGGACACACCTCCAAGTGCCCTGCGAGTTATCAGAACAAAATAATATTTCCTCATCCTTTCAGGGTACGCCCCCTTGTACTCTACGAATTATAGGAGGGAATGCTTCTTCCCCAACACTCGTGATACACTCCCAATGCACTTTGAATTATGAGGACGGAATGCTGCTTCCCGGTCCCGTCCGGAATCCCATACGAGTGCCCAACGCAAAATGTGAACGAAATGCTGCTTCCCAGACCCCTCAGGATAAGCCCTTCTTGACCCTATGATATAGGAGGATAGAATACTGCTTCTACGGCCGCACAGGCAACACCAAACATGAATCTCCAAATTATGAGGTCTGACTGCTGCTTCCCGGAATCATTGGGATAAACACTCCATGGTCCTTTGAATTATGAGGGTGGAATGATTCTTTCCGGGACCCTCAGGAGAAGGCCCCCTTTACTCTACGAATTTTGAGGACAGAATACTGCGCTCCAGGCCACTTGAGATACTCTCCCCATGGCCCTATGATTTATGAGGAAGGAATATTTCTTCCTGGGCTTCTAGGAATATGCCACGACGTGCCTTGAATTTATGAGGAAGAAAGTCTGCTTCCTGGAAACTGGGAATACGGTTCCATATTCTACGAATTATCAGGATTAAATGCTGCTTCCCGGCCCACTCATCATACTCCGCCCATGACCCTTGGGTTTTTGAGGATGGAATGCTGCTTCTCCGGCCGCTAGGGAAATGCCCCCAAGTTCCCTATGTATTAAGAGGGGCAAATGCTTCTCCCTGGTCCCCTCGGGATACAGCCTCGAGTGTTCCACTAATTATGAGGATGGAATACTGCTTCCAGGACCACTTGGGATACTCTCCTAATGGGCCTATGAATAATTAGGGCAGAATGCTTCTTTTCGGGCCCCTTAGGATAGGCCCCTTAGTGCTCTATGAATTATGAGGATGGAATGCTGCTTTCCCGGCTTCTGGGAATACACACCCCTGTACCCTGTGAATTATGAGGACAGAATGCTGCTTCCTGGGCCTTTGGGAAATGCCCCCCATGGCACTATGAATTATCAGGAAGAATGCTGCTTCCCGAGACCCTCGGGATATGTCCCCATGTGTCCTAGGAATTATGAGAATGGTTTGCTGCTTCTTGGGCTCCTCGAAACTCACCTTTAAGTGCCCTATGAATTATCAGCATGGAATATTGCTTCCCAGGCTTCTCGAAATATGTCCGCGAGTGCCCTACGTGTTATGAGGACCGAATGCTTCTTTCGCGTTCCTCAGGATACACCCACGCCACCAGTACCATAGAAATTATGAGAAGGGAATGCTACTTTCCCATCCTCTGGGGAATCGCTCACTAGTGCTCTAGGAATTATAGGAGGGAATGGTGCTTCCCGGGCCCTTGGGGATACTCCCGAAGTGCGCTCTGAATCATGAAAACCGAATGCTGCTTCCGATTATGCCCGGAATGTGCTGAGAATTATGAGGAAGGAATGCTCTTTCCGGGCCTCTTGGAATATGCTTTCCATCGCCCTACAAATTATGAGGACGGAATGCTGCTTCCCTGGCACTTCAAGATACGTCCCTGAGTGCTCTACGAATTTTGAGGATGAAATCCTGCTTCCTGGACCTCTGGGGATACTTCCCCCATGACCCTACGATTTTTGAGAAAGAAAAGATTCTCTCCGGCCTTTGTGATATTCCCCTGATCATCCTAGGAATAATGAGGGTGGAATGCTGGTCCCGTGGCACATCGAGATACGTCCCTGATTTCCCTACGAATTATGAGGGCAGAATACTGCCTCCCAGGCGCTTCCTGATATTCCAGGAGTGTGCTGAGAGTTATGAGGAAGGAATGGTTTTTCCGGGCCCATTAGGATATGTTCCACATGGCCCTACAAAGTATGAGGTTGGAATGCTGCTTCCTTGGTACCTCGAGATACGTCCCTGAGTGCCCTATGAAGTATGAGGATGAAATGTTGCTTCCCCGGCCAAGGTGGATGCTTCAGCCATGACCCTACTATTTTCGAAAACAGAAATTTTCTTTAGGGCCTTTGGGATATGCCCCCGAGCGCCCTAAGAATTAAGAGGACGGAAGGCTGTTTCTCGGACCCCTGGGATTCAGCCGCATTAAATCTATGGAATACGAGGACACAATGCTCCTTCATGGGCCACTCGGGATATTCTCCCTATGGCTCTATGAATTATTAGGACCGAATGCTGATTTTTAGGCACCTCTGTATACATCCCTGAATGGTCTATGAATTATGAAGATGGAGTGCTGCTTCACCGGCCGTTCCGGATATGTGCCGAGTGTGCTGCAAATTAAGAAGACAGAATGCTTTTTCCGGGCCATCGTTATATGTTCCCTATGGCCCCACAAATTATGAGGTCCGATGCTGCTTCCTGTGCTCCTCTGGATATGCTCCACATGGCCCTACAAATTATTAGGACAGAATGCTTCTTCCTGTACTCCTCGGGATTTGTCCCTGAGTGCCCTCTGATTTATGAGTACGGAATGATGCTTCCTGGGCTTCTAGATATATGCACCCATGGCCGATCGAATTATGAAAATGAAATTCTGCTTCCCGGGATCCTCAGGGTACTCTCCTCTTCGCCCTATGTGTTACAGGGGCAGAATGCTGTTTCCGGGCCCATCAGGATATGCCCACCATGGTCCTCCAAATTATGAGGATGGGATGCTGCTTCCGGTACTCCGCACGATGCATCCATGAGTTCCCTATGCATTCGTAGGATAAAAGTCTGCTTCCTGGTCCCTTAGGAATACACCTTCCAGTGCCCTATGAATTACGAGGTCGGAATGCTTCTTTCCAGGGCACTGGGGAAACGCGCTCCATGGCTCTATGAATTATGAGAACAGAATGCTGATTCCCGGGGCCCTCCGGATATGTCCAAGAGTGCCCTATGAGTTATGAGGATGGAATTCTGCATCAAAACCCCTTGCGATATGCCCCTGAGTGCCCTAGGACATTTTAGGATGCAATACTGCTTCCCGGGCGCATCAAGATGTATCCTCCAATGCTCTCCCAATTATGAGGATGGAATGCTGATTCCCAGGCCTCTCGGAAAAGGGCACCAATGGCCCTATGCATTAGGAGGATAATAGGCTGCTTCCGGGGCCCCTTGGATGTGTCCAGAAATGCCCTACGTGTTATGAGAAGAGAATTCTGCTTCAGGAACCTCGGGATATGCCCCCGAGTGCCTTACGACTTATGAGGATGCAATGCTGCTTCCCGGGCCCATTAGGATATGTTCTTCAATGCCATCCCAATTATGAGATCGGAATGTTGCTTCCCGTGCTTCTCAGGATACACCCTCGAGTGCCCTACCAATTATGAGGGCTTAATGCTGCTATACCGGACAAACTGGAAACTCCTGGAAGTGCCCTTCGAATTATGAGGACGGATTACTGCATCCTAGGCTTCATGCAATACGTTCCCCTGTGACCTCCAATTATTAAGGACAAAATGCTGCTTCCAGGGCCCTCAAGATAACCCCCCCCAGTGCTCTACGAAATATGAGGTCACAATGTTGCTTCGTGGGACCATCAGGAAAGGTCACCGAGTGCCCTACGAATTATGAGAACACAATGCTTTTTTCCATACCCTTGGGGTCAGTTCCCTAGTGATCTACAAATTCAAAGAGGGAATTCTGCTTCCCGGTTCCCTCTGGATACATCGCAAAGTGCCCTTCAAATTATGAGTCTGGAATGCTGCTTTCCGGGCCTCTCAGGACACTTTTCCTAGGGCCATAAGTATTATTAGGACGGAACACTGCTTCTCGGTTTTCTTGGGATAAGCCCTCGAGTGCCCTACAAATTATCAGGATGGAATGCTGCTCCCTGTGCTCCTCGGGATACATCCCTGAGTGCGCTAGGCATTAGGAGGTAAAAGTCTGATTCCCGGACCTTCAAATTACACCTCCAAAGGCCCTATGAAGTATAAGGTCAGAATGCTGCTCTCCGGGTCCTTCGGGACACATCTTTGAGTGCGCTATTATTTATGAGAATAAAATGATATTTCCTCGTCCTTCCGAGATACGCCCCCTTGTGCTTTACGAATTATAGGAGGGAATGCTTCTTCCCCGGCACTCGTGATACACTCCCAATGCACTTTCAAATATGAGAACGGAATGCCGCTTCCCGGGCCCTTCGGAATTCCCAGATGAGTGCGCAACGCAATATGTGGACAGAATGCTGCTTCCCGGACCCCTCAGTATAAGCCCTTCTTGACCCTATGATAAAGGAGAATAGAATACTGCTTCTTCGGCCACACAGGCAACACCACCCAGGAATCTACAAACTATATGGACTGAATGCTGCTTCCCGGAATTGTCGGGATAAACACTCCATGGCTCTTTGAATTATGAGGGTGAAATGATTTTTGCCGGACCCTGAGGAGAGGCCCTCTTTATGCTATGAATTTTGAGGACAGAGAACTGGGATCCAGGCCATTTGGAATACTCTCCCCATGGCCCTATGATTTATGAGGAAGGAATACTGCTTCCTGGGCTTCTAGGAATATGCCCCGAAGTGCCCTAGCATTTATTGGGAAGGAAGCCTGCTTCCTGGACACTGGGAATACGGCCCCATATTCTGCGAATTATCAGGAAGAAATGCTGCTTCCCTGCCTACTCGGCATACTCTGCCCATGACCCTAAGATTACTGAGGATGGAATGCTGCTTCTCGGGCCGCTAGGGAAATGCCTCCAAGTTCCCTACGTATTAAGAGAGGCAAATGCTGCTCCGTGATCCACTCGGGATACAGCCGCATGTATTTCACTAATTATGAGGATGGAATGCTGCTTCCAGGGCCACTAGGGATACTCTCCCTATGTGGCTATGAATGATTAGAACAGAATGCTGCTTTTCGGGCCTGTCAGGATAGTCCCCTGAGTGCCCTATGAACAATGAGGATGGAATGCTGCTTTCCCGGCTTCTGGGAATACACTCTGGTGTGCCCTATGAATTATGAGGACAGAATGCTGCTTCCCGGGCCCATTGGGAAATGCCCCCCATGGCGCTATGAATTATCAGGAAAGAATGCTGCTTCCCGAGACCCTCGGGATATGTCCCCGAGTGTCCTAGGAATTATGAGGATGGAATGCTGCTTCTTGGGCTCCTAGAGACTCACCTACAAGTGCCCTATGAATTATCAGGATGGAATTTTGCTTCCCAGGCTTCTCGAAATATGTCCTCGAGTGCCATAGGTGTTATGAGAACAGAATGCTGCTTTTTAGGGCCCTGGGGAAACGCACTTCATGGCTCTATGAATTATGAGAACAGAATGCTGATTCCCAGGGCCCTCTGGATATGTCCAAGAGTGCCCTATGAGTTTTGAGGACGGAATTCTGCATCAAAAGCTGCTTTCCAGGGCCGTCTGGAAACGCACTCCATGGCTCTATGAATTATGAGAACACAATGCTGATTCCTGGAGCCTTTCAGATATGTCCAAGAATACCCTATGAGTTATGAGGACGATATTCTGCATGGAAAACCCTTGGGATATGCCCCCGAGTGCCCTACGACTTATGAGTATGCAATGGTGCTTCCCGGGCGCATCAAGATACGTCCTCCAATGCCCTCCAATTATGAGGACGGAATGCTGATTCCCAGGCTTCTCGGAATAGGGCCCAACGGCCCTACGCATTAGGAGGATAATTGGCTGCTTCCGGGGCTCCTTGGGATATGTCCAAGTGTGCTCTACGTGTTATGAGAACAGAGTTCTGCTACAGGAACTTCGGGATATTCCCCCGAGTGCCCTACAATTTATGATGACACAATCCTGCTTCCCGGGCCCATCACGATATGTTCTCGAATGTCATCCCAATTATGAGATCAGAATGTTGCTTCCCGTGCTTCTCAGGATACACCCTCGAGTGCCCGACCAATTATGAGAGCTCAGTGCAGCTATAGGGGCCAAACTGGATACACCTGGAAGTGCTCTTCGAATTATGATGACGGATTACTGCTTCCTGGGCTTCATGCGATACGTTCCTGAGTTACCTCCAAGTATTAAGGACAAAATGATGCTTCACAGGCCGCTCCAGATAACCCCCCCAGTGCCCTATGAATTATGAGGTCACTATGTTGCTTCCTGAGACCATCGGGAAAGGCCTTCTAGTTCCCTACGCATTATGAAAACACAATGCTGTTTCCCATCCCCTAGGCGTCCGTTCCCTAGTGACCTCCGAATTCAAAGAGGGAATGCTGCTTTCCCAGTCCCTCAGGATACACGCCAAACTGCCCTTCGAATTATGAGGATGGAATGCTGCTTTCCAAGGCTCTCAGGACACTCCCCCTATGGCCCTAAGTATTATTAGGATGGAACGCTGCTTCTCGGGCTTCTTGAGATACGCACTCGAGTGCCCTACAAATTATGAGGATGGAATGCTGCGACCTGTGTTCCTCGGGATACATCCCTGAATGCCCTAGGCATTAGCAGGATAAAAGTCTGGTTCCCGGGCCCTTCAAAATACACCTCCAAATGCCCTATGAACTATAAGGTCAGAATGCTGCTCTCCGGGTCCTTCGGAACACATTGCGGAGTGCCCTTCTAGTTATCAGAACAAAATGTCAGTTCCTCGTCCTTCCGGGATACGCCCCCTTGTGCTCTACGAATTATAAGAGGAAATGCCTTTTCCCCGGCACTCATGATACACTACCAATGCACTGTGAATTATGAGGACGTAATGCTGCTTCCCCGGCTGTTCCGGATTCCCAGACAAGTGTCCAACGCACTATGTGGACGGAATGCTGGTTCCCGGATCCCTCAGGATAAACCTTTCTTGACCCTATGATATAGGAGAATAGAATACTTCTTCTTGGGCCGCACAGGCAACACCACCCATGAATGTACGAATTATGAGGACTGAATGCTGCTTCCCGGAATTGTCGGGATAAACACTCCATGGTCCTTTGAATTATGAGGGTGGAATGATTCTTTCCCTGACCCTCAGGAGAAGGCCCCCTTTACTCTATGAATTTTGAGGACAGAATACTGCCCTCCAGGCCACTCGGGATACTCTCCCTATGGCCCTATGAACCGGATCTTTCTGGACACATCTCCGAGTGCATTATGAATTATGAGAACAAAATGAAACTTCCTCGTCCTTCCGGGATACGACACCTTGTGCTCTTCGAATTATAGGAGCGAATGCTTGTTCCCCGCCACTCATAATACACTCCCAGTGCACTTTGAATAATGAGGACTGAATGCTGCTTCCCGGAATTGTCAGAATAAACACTCCATGATCCTTTGAATTATGAGGGTTGAATGATTCTTCCGCGATTCTCACGGGAAGGCCGCCTTTAGTCTACGAATTTTGAGGACAGAATTCTGCAATCCAGGCCACTCGGGATACTCTCCCCATGGCCCTAGGATTTATGAGGAAGGAATACTGCTTCCTGGGCTTCTAGGATTATGCCCCGAACTGCCCTAGCATTTATGAGGAAGGAAGCCTGCTTCCCGGACACTGGGAATACGGCCCCATATTCTACGAATTATGAGGACTGAATGCTGCTTCCCGGCCCACTCGGCATACTCCGCCCATGACCCTAAGTTATGAGGAAGGAATACTGCTTCCTGGGCTTCTAGGATTATGCCCCGAACTGCCCTAGCATTTATGAGGAAGGAAGCCTGCTTCCCGGACACTGGGAATACGGCCCCATATTCTACGAATTATGAGCATGGAATCCTGCTTCCTGGCTCACTCAGCATACTCCGCCCATGACCCTAGAATATTTCAGGATGGAATGCTGCTTCTCTGGCCACTAGGGAAATGCTCCCAAGTTCCCTACGTATTAAGAGGGGCAAATGCTGCTCCCTGGTCCCCTCGGGATACAGCCTTGATTGATCCACTAATTATGAGGATGGAATGCTTCTTCCAGGGCCACAAGGAATACTCTACCTGTGGGCCTATGAATGATTAGGACAGAATGCTGCTTTTCAGGCCGTCGGGATGGGCCCCTTAGTGCTCTATCAATTATGAGGATGGAATGCTGCTTTCTCAGCTTCTGGAAATACACACCCGTATGCCCTATGAATTATGAGGACAAAATGCTGCTTCCCGGGCCCTTTGGGAAATGCACCCAAAGGCGCAATGAATTATCAGGAAAGAATGCTGCTTCCCGAGACCCTCGAAATATGTCCCCGAGTGCTCTACGAGTTATGAGAACAGAATGCTGCTGTCCAGGGCCCTGAGGACACACACTCCATGGCTCTGTGTATTATGAGAACGAAAAAATGATTCCGGGGGCCCTCCAGATATGTCCATGAGTTCCCTACGGGCTATGAGAACAGAATGCTGCTTTCCAGGGCCCTGGGGAAATGCAATCCATTTCTCTATGAATTATGAGAAGTGAATGCTGATTCCCGGGGCCCTCCGGATATGTCCAAGAGTGCCCTCTGAGTTATGAGAATGGAATTAGGCATCAAAACCCCTTGGGATATGCCCCCGATTGCCTTACGAGTTATGAGGATGCAATGCTGCTTCCCCGGGGCATCAATATATGTCCTCCAATGCCCTCCAGAATATGAGTATGGAATTCTGATTCCCAGGCCTCTCGGATTAAGGCCCCGACGGCCCAATGCATTAGGAAAATAATATGCTGCTACCGGGGCGCCTCGGAATATGCCCCGGAGTGTCCTATGACTTATGAGGACACAATGCTTCTTCCCGGTCACATCAAGATATGTCCTCCATTGCCCTCCTGATTATGAGGATGAAATGCTGATACCCAGGCCTCTCAGAATAGGGCCCGAAGTCCCTATTCATTAGGAGGATAATAGGATGCTTCCGGGGCCCCTTGGGATATGCCCCCGAGTGCCCTACAACTTATGAGGACGCAATGCTGCTTCCCAGGAACATCAAGATATGTCCTCCAATGCCCTCCCGATTATGAGGATGGAATGCTGATTCCCAGGCCTGTTGTAATAGGGCCCCGACGGCCCTATGCATTAGGAGGATAATAGGCTTCGTCCGGGGCCCCTTGATATATGTCCAAGAGTGCCCTACGTGTTATGAGAACAGAATTCTGCTTCAGGAACCTCGGGATATGACCCCTAGTGCCCTATGTCGTATGAAGACGCAATGCTGCTTCCCGGGCCAATGAGGATATGTTTTCCAATGTCATCCCAATTATGAGATCGGAATGTTGCTTCCCGTGCTTCTCAGGATACACCCTCGAGTGCCTTACCAATTATGAGGGCTGAATGCTGTTATACGAGCGAAACTGGATACTCCTGGAAGTGCCCTTGGAATTATGAAGACGGATTACTGCTTCCTGGGCTTCATACGATATGTTCCCGAGTGACCTCCAAGGATTAAGGACAAAATGCTGCTTCCCGGGTCCCTCAAGATAACCCCCCCAGTGCCCTACGAATTACGAGGTCACAAGGTTTCTTCCTGGGACCATCGGTAAAGGCCTTAGAGTGCCCTATGAATTATGAGAAAACAATGCTGTTTCCCATCCCCTCGACGTCTGTACACTAGCGATCTATGAATTCAAATAGGGAGTGCTGCTTCCCCGGTCCCTCAGGATACACCCGAAAGTGCCCTTCGAATTATCAGGATGGAATGATGCTTTCCGGGCCTCTCAGGGCACTCCCCCTGTGGCCCTTAAGTATTATTAGGTCGGAACGCTGCTTCTTGGGCTTTTTGGGATACGCACTCGGGTACCCTACAAATTATGAGGATGGAATGCTGCTCCCTGTGCTCATGAGTGCCCTATGAATTATGAGGATGGAATTCTGCTTTCCTGGCTTCTGGGAATACACACCCCTGAGCCCTGTGAATTATGAGAACAGAATGCTGCTTCCAGGGTCCTTAGGGAAATGCCCCCATGGCGCTATGAATTATAAGGACAGAATGCTGCTTCCCGAGACCCTCAGGATATGTCTGTGAGTGTTCTAGAAATTCTGATGATGGAATGCTGCTTCTTGGGCTCCTTGAGACTCAACCACAAGTGCCCTATGCATTATCAGAACGGAATTTTGCTTTCCAGAGTTCTCGAAATATGTCCCCGTGTGCCCTACGTGTTATGAGAACAGAAAGCTGCTTTCCAGGGACCTGGGGAAATGCACTCCATGGCTCAATGAATTATGAGAACAGAATGCTGATTCCCGGGGCCCTCCGAATATGTCCAAGAGTGCCCTATGAGTTATGAGTATGGAATTCGGCATCGCAACCCCTTGGGATATGCCCTCGAGTGCCCTACGAATTATGAGGATGCATGCTTCTTCCCCGGTGCATCAAGATACGTCCTCCAATGCCCTCCCGATTATGAGGATGAAATGCTGAATCCCAGGCCTCTCAGAATAGGGCGCCAACGGCCCTATGCTTTAGGAGGATAATAGGTTGCTTCCGGGGCCCCTTGGGATATGCCCCCGAGTGCCCTACCGGGGCCCTCCGAATATGTCCAAGAGTGCCCTATGAGTTATGAGTATGGAATTCGGCATCGCAACCCCTTGGGATATGCCCTCGAGTGCCCTACGAATTATGAGGATGCATGCTTCTTCCCCGGTGCATCAAGATACGTCCTCCAATGCCCTCCCGATTATGAGGATGAAATGCTGAATCCCAGGCCTCTCAGAATAGGGCGCCAACGGCCCTATGCTTTAGGAGGATAATAGGTTGCTTCCGGGGCCCCTTGGGATATGCCCCCGAGTGCCCTACGAGTTATGAGGATGCAATGCTGCTAACCCGGTGGATCAAGATATGTCCTCCAAAGCCCTCCCGTTTATGAAGATGACCTTGGGATATGTCCAAGAGTGCCCTTCGTGTTATGAGAACAGAATTCTGCTTCAGGAAACTCGGTATATGCCCCCGAGTGCCCTATGACTTATGAGGACGCAATGCTGCTTCACGGCCCCATCAGGATATACTCTCGAATGCCAACCCAATTATGAGATCGGAATGTTGTTTCCCGTTTTTCTCAGGATACACCGTCGAGTGACCTACCAATTATGAGGGATGAATGCTGCTGTACGGGCCAAATTGGATACTCCTGGAAGTGTCCTTCGAATTATGAGGATGGATTACTGCTTTCTGGACTTCGTGCGATACGTTCTCGAGTGACCTCCAAGTATTAAGAACAAAATGCTGCTTCCCGAGCCCCTCCAGATAATCCCCCCAGTGCAATACGAAATATGATGTCACAATGTTGCTTCCTGGGACCATCGGGAAAGGCCTCCGAGTGCACCACGAATTATGAGAACCGAATGCTCTTTCCCATCCCCTTGGCGTCCATTCCCTAGTGATCGACTAATTCAAAGAGGGAATGGTGCTTCCCCAGTCACCCAGGATACACGCCAAAGTGCCCTTCGAATTCTCAGGATGGAATACTGCTTTGCAGGCCTTTCAGGACACTCCCCCTATGGCCCTAAGTATTATTAGGATGGAATGCTGCTTCTCGGGCTTCTTGGGATACGCCCTCGAGTGACCTACAAATTATGAGGATGGAATGCTGCTTTCCGGGCCTCTCAGGACACTCCCCCTATGGCCCTAAGTATTATTAGGACGGAATGCTGCTTCTCACGCTTCTTGAGATACGCCCTCGAGTGCCCTACAAATTATGAGGATGGAATGCTGCTCCCTGTGCTCCTCGGGATACATCCCTGAGTGCCCTAGGCATTAGGAGGATACAAGTCTGCTTCCCGGGCCCTTCCAAATACACCTCCAAATGCCCTATGAACTATTAGGTGAGAATGCTGCTCTCCGGGTCCTTCGGGACACATCTTCGAGTGCCCTACGAGTTATGAGAACAAAATACTATTTCCTCGACCTTCCGGGATACGCCCTCTTTTGTTCTACGCATCATAGGAGGGAATGCTTCTTCCCTGGCACTCGTGATACACTCCCAATGCACGTTGAAATATGAGTACGTAATACTGCTTCTCGGGCCCTTCGGGATTCCCAGACGAGTTTCCAACGCAATATGTCGATGGAATGCTGCTTCCCGGACCGCTCAGTATAAGTCCTTCTTGACCCTGTGATATAGGAGGATAGAATACTGCTTCTTCGGCCGCACAGGTAACACCACCCATGAATCTACAAATTATGAGGACTGAATGCTACGTCCCGGAATTGTCGGGATAAACACTTCATGGTCCTTTGAATTATGAGGGTGGAATGATTCTTTCTGGGACACTCAGGAGAAAACCCCTTTACTCTACGAATTTTAAGGACAGAATACTGTGCTCCAGACCACTCGGGATACTCTTCCCATGGCCCTATGATTTATGAGGAAGGAATACTGCTTCCTTGGCATCTAGGAATATGCCCGGAAGTGCCCTAACATTTATGAGGAAGGAAGCCTGCTTCCCGGACAATGGGAATACGGCCCCATATTCTAAAAATTATCAGGATGGAATGCTGCTTCCCGGCCCACTCGGCATACTCTACCCATGACCCTAGGGTTTTTGAGGATGGAATGCTGCTTCTCGGGCCGCTAGGGAAGTGCCCCGAGTTCCCTACGTATTAAGAGGGGCAAATTCTGCTCCCTGGTACCCTCGGGATACAGCCTCGAGTGTTCCACTAATTGTGAGGATGGAATGCTGCTTCCAGGGCCAGTAGGGATACTCTGTCTATGGTCCTATGAATGATTAGGACAGAATGCTGCTTTTCGGGCCCATCGTGATGGGCCCCTGAGTGCCCAATGAATTATGAGGATGGAATGCTGCATTCCCGGCTTCTGGGAATACACACCCGTGTGTCCTAGGAAATATGAGGACAGAACGCAGCTTCCCGGGCCCTTTGGGAAATGCACACCATGGCGCGATGAATTATCAGGAAAGCGTGCTGCTTCCTGAGACCCTCGAGGTATGTCCCCGAGTGTCTTAGGAATTATGAGGATGGAATGCTTATTCCCAGGCCTCTCAGAATAGGGCAGGGATGGCCCTATGAATTAGGAGGATAATAGGCTTTTTTCGGGGCCGCTTGGTATATGTCCAAGAGTGCCCTACATGTTATAAGAACAGAATTCTGCTTCAGGAACGTGGGATATGTCCCCGAGTGTCCTAGGAATTATGAGGATGATATGCTGCTTCTTGAGTTCCTCGAGACTCATCTACAAATGCCCTATGAAATATCAGGATGGAATTTTTCTTCCCAGGCTTCTCAAAATATGTCCCCGAGTGCCTTACGTGTTATGAGAACAGAATGCTGCTTTCCAGGGCTCTGGGGAAACGCACTCCATGGCTCTATGTATTATGAGAACAGAATGGTGATTCCCAGGGCCCTCCGTATATGTCGAAGAGTGCTCTATGGGTTATGAAGACGGAATTCTGCATGGAAATATCTTGGGATATGCCCCCGAGTGCCCTATGACTTATGAGGATGCAATGCTGCTTCCTGGGCGCATCAAGATATGTCCTCCAATGCCCTCCCAATGATGAGGATGAAATGCTGATTCCCAGGCCTCTCAGAATAGGGCCCCGTCGGCCCTATGCATTAGGAGGATAATAGGCTGCTTCCGGGGCCCCTTGGGATATGTCCAAGAGAGCCCTACGTGTTCTGAGAACAGAATTCTGCTTCAGGAACCTCGGGATGTGCTCCCGAGTGCCCTATGACTTATGAGGATGCAATGCTGCTTCCTGGGCCCATCAGGATATGTTCTCGAATGCCATCCCAATTATGAGATTGGAATGTTGCTTCCCGTGCTTCCAGGATACACCCTCGAGTGCCCTACCAATTATGTGGGCTGAATGCTGGTATACGTTCCAAACTGGATACTCCTGGTAGTGCCCTTTGAATTATGGGGACGGATTACTGCTTCCTGGGCTTCATGCGATACGTTCCCGAGTGACCTCCAAGGATTAAGGACAAAATGCTGCATCCCAGAGCCCTCCAGATAATCCCCCCAGTGCCCTACGAATTATGAGGTCACAATGTTGCTTCCTGGGACCATCGGGAAATGCCTCCTAGTGCCCTACGAATTATGAGAACACAATGCTGTTTCCCATCCCCTCGCCGTCCGTACCCTAGTGATCTATGAATTCAAAGAGAGAATGCTGCTTCCCCGGTCCCTCAGGATACACCCAAAAGTGCCCATCGAATTATGAGGTTGGAGTGCTGCTTTCCGGGACTCTCAGGACACTCCCCCCATGGCCCTAAGTATCATTAGGACAGAACGCTGCTTCTCGCGCTTCTTGGGATACGTCCTCGAGTGCCCTACAAATTATGAGGATGGAATACTGCTCCCTGTGCTCCTCGAGATACATCCCTCAGTGCCCTAAGCATTAGGAGGATAAAAGTCCGCTTCCTGGGCCCTTCAAATTACACCTCCAAATGCCCTATGAACTATGAGGTCAGAATGCTGTTCTCTGGGTTCTTCGGGACAAATCTCCGAGTGCCTTACTAGGTATGAGAATAAAATGATATTTCCTAGTCCTTCCAGGATACGCCCCCTTGTGCTCTACGAATTATAGGAGGGAATGCTTCTTCCCTGTCACTCATGATACACTCCCAATGCACTTTGAATTATGAGGATGTAATGCCGTTTCCCGGGCTCTTCCTGATTCCCAGACGAGTGCTCAAAGCAATATGTGGTTGGAATGATGCTTCTCAGACCCCTCAGGATAAGCACTTTTTGACACTAAGATATAGGAGGATAGAATAATGCTTCTTCAGCCGAACAGACAACAGCACCCATGAATCTACAAATTATGAGGGCTGAATTAGGTTTCCCAAAATTGTCGGGATAAACACTCCATGGTCCTTTGAATTATGAAGGTGGAAGGACACTTTCCGGGACCCTCAGGAGAAGGACCCTTTACTCTACGAATTTTGAGGACAGAATACTGCACTCCAGGCCCCTCGGGATACTCTCCCCATGGCCCTCTGATTTATGAGGAAGGAATACTGCTTCCTGGGCTTCTAGGAATATGCCCCGAAGTGTTCTAGCATTTTTGAGGAAGGAAGCATGCTTCCCGGACACTGGGAATACGGCCCCATATTCTACCAATTATCAGTATAAAATGCTGCTTCCCGGCCAACTCGGCATACTCCGCCCATGACCCTAGGATATTTGAGTATAAAATGCAGCTTCTCTTGCCGCTAGCGAAATGCCCCCAAGTTCCCTATGTATTAAGTGGGGCAAATGCTGTTCCCTGGTCCCTCGGGATACAGCCTTGAGTGTTCCACTAATGATGAGGATGGAATACTGCCCCCTGTGCTCCTTGGGATACATCCCTGAGTGCCCAATGCATTAGGAGGATAAAAGGCTGCTTCCTGGGCCATTCCAAATACACGTACAAATGCCCTATGAACTATGAGGTCAGAATGCTGCTCTCCGTGTCCTTCGGGACACATCTCCGAGTGCCCTACGAGTTATGAAAACAAAATGATATTTCCTTGTCCTTCCGGGATACGCCCCATTGTGCTCTACAAATTATAGGAGGGAATGTTTCTTCCCCGGCACTCATGATACACTCCCAATGCACTTTGAATTATGAGGATGTAATGATGCTTCCGGGGCCCTTCATGATTTCCAGACGAGTGCCCAATGCAATATGTGGACGGAATGCTGCTTCCCGGACTCCTCAGGATAAGCTCTTCTTGACCCTATGATATAGCAGGATAGAATACTGCTTCTTCGGCCGCACAGATAAGAGGACCCATGAATCTCCAAATTATGAGGACTGAATGCTGCTTCCCGGAATTGTCGGGATAAACACCCCATGGTTCTTTGAGTTATCAGGGTGGAATCATTCTTCCCGGGACCCTCTGGAGAAGGCACCCTTTACTCTAAGAATACTGAGGACAGAATACTGCACTCCAGGCCACTCGGGATACTCTCCCCATGGCCCTAGAATTTATGAGGAAGGAATACTGCTTCCTGGGCTTCTAGGAATATGCCCCGAAGTGCCCTAGCATTTATGAGGAAGGAAGCCTACTTGCCGGACACTGGGAATACGGCTCCATATTCTACGAATTATCAGGATGGAATGCTGCTTCCTGGCCCACTCGGCATACTCCGTCCATGACCCTAGAATTTTTCAGGATGGAATGCTGTTTCTCGGGCCGCTAGGGAAATGCTCCCAAGTTCCCTACGTATTAAGAGGGGCAAATGCTGCTCCCTGTTCCCCTCGGGATACAGCCTTGAGTGTTCCACTAATTATGAGGATGGAATGCTTCTTCGTGGTCTCCTCGAGACTCACTTACAAGTGCCCTATGAATTATCAGGACAAAATTTTGCTTCCCAGGCTTCTCGAAATATGTCCCTGAGTGCCCTATGTGTTATGAGAACAGAATGCTGTTTTCCAGGAGCTGGGGAAATGCACTCCATGGCTTTATGAATTATGAGAACAGAATTCTGATTCCCGGGGCCCTCCGGATATGTCCAAGAGTGGCCTATGAGTTATAGTATGGAATTCGGCATCAAAACCCCTTGGGATATGCCCCCGAGTGTCTTACGAGGTATGAGGAGACAATGCTGCTTCCCCGGTGCATCAAGATATGTCCTCCAATGCCCTCCCGAATATGAGTATGGAATGCTGATTCCTAGGCCTCTCGGAAGAGGGCCCGAAGGCCCTATGCATTAGGAGGATAATAGGCTGCTTCCGGGGCCCCTCGGGATATGCTCCCGAGTGCCCTACGACTTATCAGTACGCAATGTTGCTTCCCGGGCACATCAAGATATGTCCTCCAATGCCCTTCCGATTATGAGGATGGAATACTGATTCCCAGGCCTCTCCGAATAGGGCCCCGACGGCCCTATGCATTAGGAGGATAATAGGCTGCTTCCGGGGCCCCACGGGATATGCCCCCGAGTGCCTACGACTTATGAGGACGCAATGCTGCTTCCTGGGCACATCAAGAAATGTCCTCTAATGCCCTCCAATTATGAGGATGGAATGCTGATTCCCAGGCCACTCAGAATACGGCCCTGACGGCCCTATGCATTAGGAGGATAATAGGCTGCTTCTGGGGCCCCGTGGAATATGTCCAAGAGTGCTCTACGTGTTATGAGAACAGAATTCGGGTTCAGGAACCTCGGGATATGCTCCGTAGTGCCCTACGTCCTACGAGGACGCAATGTTGCTTCCCGGGCCCATGAGGATATGTTCTCGAATGCCATCCCAATTATGAGATTGGAATGCTGCTTCCCGTGCTTCTCAGGATACACCCTCGAGTGCCCTACCAATTATGAGGGCTGAATGCT
>SJYC01089217.1:0-10006 GCA_006408675.1 Madoqua kirkii
CTAAAGCCCAAGTAAGGGTCCTTGAAGGAAGAGGAGTGTACTGTCCACCTCGGGAGATGATTCAAACTTCCTGTCTGAGCCTTGGCACATGCTTCCAGCTTTGGCTAAGGGTTCTACGACCTGCCATTTTGAGAAGAGTGTGTGTGTGTGTGTGTGTGTGTGTGTGTGTGTGAGTCACTCAGTCACGTTCGACTGTTTGCAACCCCCATGGACTGTAGCCCGCCAGGCTCCTCTGTCCATGACATTCTCCAGGTAAGAATGCTGGAGTGGGTTGCCATGCCCTCCTCCAGGGAATCTTCCCAACTCAGGGATCAAACTCAAGTCTCCCACACTGCACCATCTGAGCCACCACGGAACTCCCAACTATACTTCAATTGAAAAGAGAGAGAGATAAAAGCATCAAATCAAATCATTTTTAGATTCAGTGTAGTCAATGAAAGCATTTGTGCTTCCTGCACAGATTGGGCCAAAACAGTGTAGCCTGGTCTATAGACTTGGTGATTGATAGGTAGGTGGATAGATGATAGATATCAATAGTCAGAGTGGCTACCAACCTGCACAGCACCACTGAGGTAGGTGCTGTGATCTCCGTGTTATAGCTAAGACTCAGGGAGGGTCAGCACCCGGCCTAAGTTCACATTACTGGGAAAAGACAGAGCTAAGATCTGATCCAGGGCAGGGTCTCATCCACGTTGTCCAGCTGCCTCTCAAGATACACCCGAAACAGAACTCGTGCTTTGTGTCATGGGAACAGGTGCTAGGCTGCTCCTGAGTGGAGCTACAGTCTGGTGCACTGCAAACTAAAATACCCACCGGCAAAAAGTCAATCAGGAAATATTCAAAAATAAGCCAGCCTCTGGCACATTAATCTGAAAGTGGCTGTTCTGAGGCCACAACTATTTCTTTTAAAGCTGGATCTTAAAATGCAGTTTTTATAGGTTTCTAATCCCACTTGTGGCAGTTTGCTGCTACTGCTAAGTCACTTCAGTCGTGTCCGACTCTGTGTGACCCCAAAGACGGCAGCCCACCAGGCTTCCCCGTCCCTGGGATTCTCTAGGCAAGAACACTGGAGTGGGTTGCCATTTCCTTCTCCAGTGCATGAAAGTGAGAAGTGAACGTGAAGTCATGTCAGACTCCTAGCAACCCCATGGACTGCAGCCCACCAGGCTCCGCCGTCCGTGGGATTTTCCAGGCAAGAGTACTGGAGTGGGGTGCCATCACCTTCTCCATGTGGCAGTTTAAGCCTGTTCAATTAATGAGTTAAACAAGGAGGCCATCAGCCTGATACAGCTTCATGAAATGGCAGCTTCATAAGTAAACTAGAACCTTAGCCCATAGATGTCTCAAGGTTCTGAAATCTAAAGCTAAGGACAACCAATCAGAAAGTTAACTTTGCCTCTCTCTACAACCAACCAATGATTCCCCATCTATGCCTCCACATGCATCCTCTACGTATATATGTTTCTTCTCTGGGGCTTGTGGGTGAAGGGCTGCTAACTGTTTCCAGTTTGGTCCTGCCCAATTTGAATAGATTTTTGTTTAAAGAAACTAAAAAAAAAAAGAAAAAATTAATGTGCCTTATTTCATCTTTCAGTGGGCCCCAAAGGTACATGTTAAAAAATGATTAAAGAGACAGTTTTGGAGGAAGATGGGGGAGGAATTGGGAGACTGGGATTGACATATATACATTATTGATGTTCACGCTCAGTGGCTTCAGCCGTGTCTGACTCTTTATGACCCCATGGACTGTACCCCACCAGGCTCCTCTGTCCATGGGATTTCCCAGGCAAGAATACTGGAGTGGGTTGCCATTCCCTTCTCCAGGGAATCATCCCCACCCAGGAATCGAACTGGTGTCTCTTACATTGGAAGGCAGAGTCTTTGCAGCTGAGACAACAGGGAAGCTCATACTCTTATTGATATTATGTATAAAATAGGTAACTAATGAGAACCTACTGTGTAGCTCAGGGAACTCTACTCAATGCTCTGCAGTGACCTAAATTCGAAGGAAAGTCAGAGGGATATGGTATATATCTATAGCTGATTCACTTTGCTGTACAGAAGAAACTAACACAACATTGTAAATCAACTATATTCCAGTAAAAATTAATTTAAAAAACAAGTAAATGAGAAATTATTTTATGAAATTGGTCGACTAAAGAGGTCATTTAAGCCATGTTGACTCATCAATTATTTTTAAATGTCAGCAACAGTGTTCTCTGAAACCACATTGTGAAGCTGATGATCATAATAGAAACTATATTTCCCAAAGGAAAAATTATACTGGAATTCATAGTTTTAGCACCAATAAATTTATATAACCAAAAGCCAAAGCCAGAATAAATATACAGCTCTAAAAATTATGATGAAATCAAAGAACAACTTTGAGACATTTAATTTTTTGCATGTAAATGAAGGAGACTATCTTCAGTGAACAAAGGAAAAATGAGAATTGCGATAAAAAGGAAAAAAGAAGGGAAAAATGATACTATCTAGAAACACTAAGTCATGTTTTACATTTGGGCAATAAATCAGTAACTCACAAAGGTGTGAGCCGAGACAACCACGTGAGTAGTCTGGTCTCTAAGTCATGTCTGACTCTTATGGCCCCATGAACTGTAGCTTGCCAGGCTCCTCTGTCGATGGGATTTTCCAAGCAAGAATACTAGAGTGGGCTGCCATGCCCTTCTGCAGGAGATCTCCCTGATCCAAAGATCAAATCCACGTCTCTTGCATTGGCAGGCAAATTCTTTACCAGTAAGCTACCAGGGAAGCCCTTTGACTATTGTCATCAAATATTGTTTATACATTCTCTGGAAACTGAGAATGGGATGTTTCCTTTGGTAAAATCTTCCAATGTTCCTCCAGTAACATTTCCAGCTTATTTAGACAGGTTTGTGCTGTATTCTTTATCAGAATTTTTTGAAATTATAATTTTAAAAAAATAAAATAAGAAGGTTAAACACAATGATTATACAGAGTCTAACTGCAGAATACAGAAATAAAAAGCACAAAAAACACAATTATTGAATCAATATTTGACTTCACATTAATTTTGTTATAAACATTAAAAGGTCTGTAGTTAATAATTTGGTTAGCCTTTTAGAATTTAAAAGATCTTTAAGATAAATTTGGAATCCCAGGTCGAAAGATTTTTTAAAAATCTTCCCAATGATTTTCTCTCTAGAAATGACACTGTGGGTAGTACTCCAAGTTCAAAATCATTACTGTCAAACATATATATTAAAGCATCTAAATATGTGGCTACAGAATGGATATCAATTGGGAAAGAAATGGTCTTTAAAAAGGCTCAGGAATTTGACTTTTTATTTTTGTATCCTCAAAAAATAATTAGAAACTGGAGTGAGAAAAGACAATCTTATTCTTCCGTTTTTTTTTTTAATTGAAGTTGAGACTGTGGATGAAGAAAGATAAGCTAGGAGAGTATTTCTTTTGCTCAATATTTGTATATGATCCTCATGACATTTTAATGGCACTGATCTCTGAGTCACTGAGTACATACTAATTCATGAAGCCTTGATTCAAAAGATTTAAGAGGGGAAATTTTGAGTAAAAATAACCAATAGTGGAAAGGGGGGTGCTGCAGTGGTAGGCAAGTTAAAATGGAAGTAGTCTTGTTAGGCTTCAGAGACAAGAAAGCAGAGCAGGACTCAAATAGCCAACATCTGTTGGATCATAGAAAAAGCAAGAGAATTCAAGAAAAATGTCTGCTTCATTGACTATGCTAAATCCTTTGACTATGTGGATCACAACAAACTGTGGGAAATTCTTAAAGAGATGGGAATATCAGACCATCTTACCTACCTCCTGAGAAACCTGTATGCAGGTCAAGAAGCAACAGTTAAAACTGGACATTGAACAACAGACTGGTTCCAAATAGGGAAAGGAGTACATCAAGGCTGTATATTGTCACCCTGCTTATTTAACGTATATGCAGAGCACATCAGGCAAAATTCTGGGCTGTGTGAAGCACAAGTTGGAATCAAGATTGCTGAGAGAAATACCAACAACCTCAGATATGCAGATGATACTTTTCTAATGACAGAAAGTGAAGAGGAACCAAAGAGCCTCTTGATAAGGGTGAAAGAGGTGAGTGGAAAAAGCTGGCTTAAAACCCAACAACCAAAAAACTAAGATTATGGCATCCAGTCCTATCACTTCATGGCAAAGAGATGGGGAAAAGTAGAAACAGTGGCAGATTTTATTTTCTTGGGCTCCACAATCACTGCTGAAAGTGATTGCAAGCCATAAAATTAAAAGATGCTTGCCCCTTGGAAGAAAAGGAGCAATCTAACGAAAACCAGTATGGCTGGTTTCAATAAACCGCACGTCTTAGAAACCTACCATGCTGAAATTCTTCAGTTCAGTTCAGTTAAGTTCAGTCTTATTCTTACCACCTCTTCTTAATATCTTCTGCTTCTGTTAGGTCCATACCATTCCTGTCTGTTGAAATTCTTAGTTACAATATATTCTTAAAAACACTTTCAACTGCTTATTCTAAGCAAACTCCTGCTGTTACCATGGCTAGTCAAAATCTAACTCTGAACAGCAAGCAAAACACTGCTATTATCAATACCACTAAGCCCATGTCAACGAACCCTACTATCGTCATAGAGCTCATAGAGGTTATGCCTAGGACCATGTTAACAACTGTGCCTAGGACTATACACACACATATGTGTATGTATGCATGCATGTATATTGAAGAGAAGGAAATAAAAATTGCAAATCATGAGCTCTTTCACTAAAAAAGGTAAAGTTTGAGGTATTCAAACTACAATATATGTATTCAAATTACAGCAAATATTATAGCAAATATTTCCCTTCCCCTAAAGTGATGGTTTTCACAAGGACCAAATCATCACTGATATGCTCCCAAATCTAAGCAAACTCCTGCTGTTACCATGGCTAGTCAAAATCTAACTCTGAACAGCAAGCAAAACACTGCTATTATCAATACCACTAAGCCCATGTCAACGAACCCTACTATCGTCATAGAGCTCATAGAGGTTATGCCTAGGACCATGTTAACAACTGTGCCTAGGACTATACACACACATATGTGTATGTATGCATGCATGTATATTGAAGAGAAGGAAATAAAAATTGCAAATCATGAGCTCTTTCACTAAAAAAGGTAAAGTTTGAGGTATTCAAACTACAATATATGTATTCAAATTACAGCAAATATTATAGCAAATATTTCCCTTCCCCTAAAGTGACGGTTTTCACAAGGACCAAATCATCACTGATATGCTCCCAAAGTTACCTACAACTCATTCTGGCACATGAGTCACAAGAACATTTGCACCAGCCAACAAAATTGAGACTAAATCTAGCACAAATGGATCTAGAAACAAAATGAGCTCCAAAAAAAAAAAAATGTTGAAACTAAGATTTCTTTGAATATTGAGAAACCTAGCAAACTTGGAATTTCCCTAACTTAGTAAGCTCACACTAATGGTGATTAACTGAAGCTCCAATAATTTGGCCACCTGATGCAAAGAGTCAACACAATGGAAAAGACACTGATGCTAGGAATGATTGAGGACATGAGAAGAAGGGGATGACAGAGAATGAGATGGTTGGATGGCATCATCGACTCAATGGACTTGAGTTTGAGCAAATTCTGGGAGATGGTGAAAGACAGGGAAACCTGATGTGCTGTAGTCCATGGGGTCGCAGAGAGTCGGACACGACTGAGTGACTGAGCAACAAAAAATAATGATGATGATCCTATTGACTTTAACATTGATCTCAAAACTGAAACCATTTTTGAAAAAGGAATAATTGCTACTTTTCCAAATGGCAACAATCCCAATGATAATTACAGTTTAGTTCAATATAATGTCCCAGGTGGAGCAGAATAAAGAATCTGCCTGTCAATGCAGGAGACTAGGGTCCAGTCCCTGGGTCAGGAAGATCCCCTGGTGGAGGAAATGGCAACCCACTCCAGTATTCTTGCCTGAAAAATTGTATGGACAGAGGAGCTGGCAGGTTACAGTCCAGGGCCACAAAGAGTCAGCCAGGACTGAGCACATGCACTTGCATCACCATGCATGCAGTGAATAATTCTGTAATCATAATTTGAAAACAAAGTTGCAAGAGTATATGCCAAAGAGCAAGTTAGAGAACTAAATGTAGAATTTAAGAAATAAGCTTCCATTTTAAGCTCTCTGCCACCTGATGCAAAGAGTCAACTCTGAAAAAGACCCCGATGCTGGGAAAGATTGAAGGCAAAAGGAGAAGAGGGCAACAGAGGATGAGATGGTTAGATAGCATCACTGACTCAATGAATATGAATTTGATCAAACTGCGGGAGATAATGAAAGATAGGGACGTCTAGTGCACTGCAGTCCATGGGGTCACAAAGAGTCAGACCTGACCTAGCTACTGAACAACAATTGATTTAATGCTATGCAAAATAATTTACTATAATTTTTATTGTAGTACAAAACAATGATTTCAACCTCATTTTTTTTAAAACTTGATAGATGAATCACTTTAGGAGATTCTACAACTTCAAGCATATATCATATATAAAACTCTTTATGTTATTATTAAATCATAATTTATATAACCAATTCTTATCTGGGGTTCAGATATATTTTCCTCACAATATTTTTTTACAAACAACTCTGTGATACACATGCTGGGATCTACTGTTATCTCTATGAAATAAATACAGAGACATAGAATGACTGTGAACTTAGACATATACATCTGTCCTTAGACATAGAATGACAACATAGAAGCAGAATGTTATATCAGACACTTTTCTATAAACATTTTATAAAACATTTTATATTCCATTGTTTATTTTTAAGAAAGTTATAAAAAGGTAATATATAAAACATACCTTTGCTTTGATTTAACATAAAACCATCACATCCTTGGATAAGGCTTTGGTGTGGCAGAGACCAGGTATTATTAAAAGTAGATGAAAACCAGATGAGAGATGATAGTGATAAGGGAGATGAAATGAGGTAGGATCCTGGATATTACTTAAAGACTCCTCATGGACAAGCTGTGAGGGGTGAAAGAGGGAGTCGCAATGATTCCAAACTTTGGGTCTGAAAAAACAGTGAACACTATAAAAGTATAGTAGTTGGTTGTACTATAAGGAATATTAGGAGTTCCACTTTGAAAACGTGAAGTTTGAAATGTTTATTAGTGATCTAATTTGCAATCACTACTAAAGGAAATCAGTCCTGAATGTTCATTAGAAAGACTGATACTGAAGCTGAAGCTCCGATACTTTGGCTACCCGATGCAAAGAACTGATTCATTAAAAAAGACCCTGATGCTGGGAAAGATTGAAGGCAGGAGAAGGGGACAACAGAGAATGAGATGATTGGATGGCATCACCGACTCGACAGACATGAGTTTGAGTAAGCTCTGGGAGTTGGTAATGGACAGGGAAGCCTGACATGCTACAGTCCATTGGGTCGCAAAGAGTCAGACACAACTGAGTACATGAACTGAACTGAATTGGCAATAGCAGGTAAACAGCTGGATATTCAAGTCTGAAGTATAAGAGAGTGGTCAGGACCAGCAACTTTGGTTTTATATTTAAGAGTAGATGCCATGTCATACCCAAGATGAGGGTAACAAAGAAGTGACTGTAAAGAAAAGAAAAGAGGATCAAATGCCAAGACCTGGGGCACCTCAACATTGAGGAGTTTCCACATAAAATCAAAAGTTCTAACAATTTTTATTAATCACAAAATGGAGTATGTTCTCTTTGTTAGATTTCTGAATCTCCTTGTGTTAACATTAGGAAAGATAATTTAAAAATTAAACAAACATATAAATAAAATGTTAACATGAAATATTTCACCCACCCCCACAAATATCGTCAGCCAAGTGGACTTCAGGTTAAGCAGAACTTTAGCACAGAGGGCACAGCTAAATGAAGGATCATGATGGTTTCCTTAGAAAGTTGCTAAATAGAATAACTTATAGTTTCTGTCAATTAAAGACAAGAATCTTTTAACCCTCTACCCCCCCCCAAAAAAAACTCTTGGAAATGTACAAATATCTGGTTAACAAAGCTGTAATTTTGAACTTCATGAAGATATATAGTGATTAATGTTCTGAAGCAAATGGAAATTTTAAATGCAAAAGAAAGTAAATCGCTGCTGCTGCTGCTGCTGAGTCGCTTCAGTCATGTCTGACTTTATGCAACGCTATGGACAGCAGCCCACCAGGCTCCTCTGTCCACAGGATTCTCTAGGCAAGAACACTGGAGTGGGTTGCCACTTCCTTCTCCAAAGTAAATCACATTATAAGTCAAATCAGCTTAACACTCTTAAGTGTATGTGGCTTTTCTTGTTTGAAAGTGATGACTTCACATCTCATGAAAAGACAGCATTATGTATTGTTCTTCTACTGGCACATTTACTGTATTGTTGATTATCCAGCAAGAATTCAACTCAAGAGACTCTTTGAAGTAAGGGTGAATTAGAAGTCATGTTCCTCTAATAGTAAAGGAATTACCCAAATGGAATATGTTGGATCTACTAAAAGTTATTCTTTGCAGAAGAAAACCATTTGCATTGCTCTTTCACTCAGTTCCGTCCAGTTCAGTCACTCAGTCATGTCCCATTCATTGTGACACCATGGACTGCAGCATACCAGGCTTCCCTGTCCATCACCAGAGCTTACTCAAACTCATGTCCATTGAGTCAGTGATGCCTTTCTACCATCTCATCCTCTGTCATCCCTTTCTCCTGCCTTCAATCTTTCCCAATATCAGGGTCTTTTCCAATGAGTCAGTTCTTCACATCAGGTAGCCAAAGTATTGGAGTTTTAGCATCAGTCCTTCCAGTGAGTGTGCAGGACTGATTTCCCTTAAGATTGACTGGTTAGATCTCCTTGCAGTCCAAGGGACTCAAGAGTCTTCTCCAACACCACAGTTCAAAAGCATCAATTCTTCGGTGTTTAGCCTTCTTTATGGTCCAAATCTCACATCCATACATGACTACTGGAAAAACCATAACCTTGACTATAAGACCTTTGTCAGTAAATTAATGTCTCTGCTTTTAAATATGCTGTCTAGGTTGGTCATAGCTTTCCTTCCAAGGAGCAAGCACCTTTTAATTTCATGGCTGCAGTCACTGCGGTGATTTTGGAGCCCAAGAAAATAAAGTCTGTCACTGTTCCCACTGTTTCCTCATCTATTTTCCATGAAGTCATGGGACTGGATGCCATGATTTTTGTTTTTTGAATGTTGAGTTTTAAGCCAGCTTGCTCTTTCATTAGTGCCATTATTATTATTATTATTATTAATTGATGTATTATCAGTACCAACTACAAAGCCTAAAAATATAAAAAGATTGAATAAGTGGATTTATTGTAACAGACAGGGTTTCCCAGGTGGCTCAGTGGTAAAAAAATCTGCCTGCCAATGCACAGATCCACTGATAGGGAGATATAAGAAATGGGGGCTTGATACAAGATACAAGAGATACAAAAAATGGGGGCTTGATCCCTGAGTTGGGAAGATCCCCTGGAGTAGAAAATAACACCCCACTCCAGTATTCTTGCCTGGAAAATTCCATGGGCAGAGGAGTTTGGTGGGCTAGAGTCGATGCTGGAGCAAAGAATCGGACATGACTGAGCATGCACATACATTATAACAAATGCTTTAAATATGAGATTTAAAGTTATAATCCATAATTTTACATACAAATCAAGTAAGATAAAATGCTATTAACTCAGTATACAAGTGGTTAGGTTTTAACTTGTTATAACCAGATTTACAAACAATTTTATACCATATTTTACTCATTTATAAATTCTATCATTTAAATCCAAGAAGATCTTACAATGTGTTTAGGAAAACATCCTTCTTCTACAGAGGAGGTTAAATGCTCTGTCTACAGAAAAATTGCTAAGTGATAGCCTGAATTTAAACATATATTGAATTCTATTTACCATACAAGAACAATCACTAAGTAAAATAAATGTCTATTCATTGAAT
>SJYC01089221.1:0-15073 GCA_006408675.1 Madoqua kirkii
ATATATATATACACATACATATTTTAATTTTACATCCACATTTTAGGTCTAATTTTAGGGAAAGAACTTTTATTCTTAAAATTGCTATTAACAAAACTTTAATTTTTATTGCTGAGCAGTTTAGAAATCATTTCTTCATTTTCAAGCACATAACAACTCTTTTCTCGTATTTATCTACTCATAAGGGTTAAAAGGACAAGATGAAGGCTTTAAACCTGACTGACTCATCCTGGTCTTTGCCATTTGTTTCCCAGTAAGATTTTATATACTTGAAAACTAGAATAACTGCCTAAAATTGAAAGTTATATAACGCTAAAATGGGGGTCAGAGAGAGAGTATGTATTTTTAAAAACAGAACAGGGTCACATGAGATGGAAAGAAACGGGAAATTACCTTCTACTTCTAACATCTTTGGAAATAGATCAATTCAAAATCACTTGGAATCTGAGGAGAAGGGACAAAACAGAAGGAAAAGTGGAAGGGAAACAGAGAAAAATGGAAAGAGAGCAAAGGAAGGAATGACTATTTGTTGAAGAGGGTGAAGTATGAAAAAATCTCCAAAGATTTTACAGGAATAAAACTAGACTGGCAAATAAATCACCAAGACTCCTACTTGTCTTTAACGTCTATATCCACCCACCACCTCCATTTTAAGGAGTTTCCCCTCCAAAGGTGAAAAATGAGTGTGAGTTTACCCATCTCTCAAGTTTGTTTTTCAGTAATTCTCTGGGTCTATTATTACATTCTCATGATCAAAAGCTGTAAAATGTTCCTCCACTTAAGACATAACGACAGTGAAAAGGAAGAGGGTAAGATGGTCTCCTACTGACATCTAAAATAAACAATTAAATTTCACATATTTGACTTGTCTTATCTGTGACTGTGTAAACATATTTCTTATTTATAAGATCCTGGTTCTCTTGAACTGTATGGCTTTAGATTTTCCCTTTATATCTCTTGCAGAGAGAGAAGAAAAAAAAGAAAAAAAACTTCTGCTCTTCTGATTCAATTATGTGCTGTTCACTAGTTTCTCATATCTCTCTTTGATCAGAGAGTATAATATCCACTATTTTTAGAATTACATGTGATCTTCAAATGTCTGTTCAATTTTATTTAACCAACCACACTTCATTCCAAGGAGTCCTTCCTTTTCTATTACCATTATTATTTCCTTGTAAAATTCTTCCCACAACATTCAATGCCTCAGACAAAGCTTTGGCAAGCAGGAAAAATAGTTTTTTCCTGCATTTTTTTAATATCCAATTTTTAAAAATTCAACACCAAATATTGTTCCTTTATATAGTTTCTAAACTGGAATTTAGCTGTAATACTTTCATTTAGATTTTGGTAACACAACTGTCTATGTGGTTCTTTCATTCATTCCTAAAGGACATGACGATGATTTTTACTCGGCAGTTTTTAAGGGAAAAACAAATTTTCATAGATTTAGTGGTAGTATTTTACAAAACCAACTAGTTGGATTTCCTCCAAATTACTTTTCTATATTTTTTTCAATTTTCCAAGTAAATACACTAGCATTGAAAGTAATACCCAGGTACTTTCTCTAATCATCCACATAATGTGCCTTGGTATTTTAAAGTTATAGGGCTTCCCTGGTGGCTCAGTGGTACAAAATCCACCTGCAATGCAGGAGACTTGGGTTCAGTCCCTGGGTGGGGAAGATCCCCTGGAGAAGGAAATGGCAATCCATTCCAGTATTCTTGCCTGGAGAATCAAGGACAGAGGAACTTGGCAGGCTACAGTCCGTGGGGTTGCAAAGTCAGAGTATGCATGCATTTTAAGATTATAATACAATTTATTCTAAATTTGTCTTACACTCAAAATCAAAGCTGAAAGAGCAGACCAGTTTCTAAAATGAAAGGGAGGATATTAAGCAACAATTAACTGACTGTTTCATTTGGAGATGTCTTCTATGCTCTCCCCTCGTAGTTCAGTGAGAGTCAGCAACCACGGCTCCAGGCAACAGGAGAGAAAAACAACAGACAACCTGTGCAAATATTCCCCACCAGGTCATCAAGGAGCAGAACTTCATCCACCCAGGTCATTAGGAAACCTCAAGCCCCTTCTCATGCCTCTATCCTACCTCTGCTGATTAACAAAGTAGCCAGTCAACCATCTTCAAATCTGAAGACACTAAGTACAAAGAAAAAGCCATCACAAAGACAAAACCAGAGCAAGCCTTAAAAAAGCACACCGGCCTCTGCCAAGAAAGGGCTGACCCTCCATTCCTCTGGTCTAACAGAACGAAATATTCTACTGGGGTCAAGCAAAACTCTGGAACAGCTTAAAAAAGGTCAAAAGACCACTGGCAAGAAACAATCAAAAAGGACTTCAGCAGCACCAAAATCATCTTTGACTATAAAGAACAATCAAAAGGCATTCAAAAAGCCCCCGCCCTCTACTAGCAAGAAGCCGTTGAATTTGCCAAGAGTGGCTAAAGCAGCTTCAGAAAGAACTTCAGCTAAAAAGAATTCACAAAAGTCCAAGAAAATCCAGTCTACAGCTGCTAAGAAACAGTTAAACACACACACACACACACAATAGGAACAGCTTCAAAAGCATCTTAAGAAGAAATCTAAAGTCTTGTCTATATTATCCAAAACACAAATCGTCTAACTCCACAGCAATAAAAGCTTCCTCCACAACTTCATCAACCCCACAGAATACACCAGCTAAATCTCACAGAGCTCTGTCTTCATACACCGAGAAAAACCAGAAGCAAGCAAAAGCAATTAAAACCACTCCCCCAAAAAGTGTAGCCAAAAAGAAAACTCTAAAGAAACAAAATACCAAACTGCTAACTTTGGTTTAAAAAAAAAAAAAAAAACCCTACTAAGACAGCAGGAACAAGAGCAGCTTCTAAAATCAAAAAGAAAAATCTGACTAAATCTAAAACGGCAGCATCTACATCTTCCAAGAAAACACTCAATCAACCAAAAGAAGTTTCAACAAAAAGAAAAACCTCTGTAGCCGAAAAACCCTCTACCTCACCTGCCAAGAAACAAGTGAATCTGCCTAAAGCACCTAAATTGGCACTAAAAACACAATCAGTATCAAAGGAAAGGCCAAATACATCTAAAAGCTCCTTGTCTAAAACCACCAGGAAGCATTCAAATCAAGCAAAAGAAAGCATAACTCCAGCTCTCAAACAAACTCCAGCTGAAAAGAAAAATCTAAAAAAATCAAACCTTCCTGCCAAAAAACTGTCTAAATCTGCTCAAGTGGGACCAAAAAGATCTCTAGCTAAGAAAAGAGTTAACAAAAAAAAAACTACAAAGAAACAGCCCACAGCAGGTAAAAAGACTGCAAAAGCAGTTCTTGTAAAAAGTAAATCTATCTAAACAAAGACAGCCCACAACTCTATCAGCAAAGAAAAGGCCAAGGAAGTCCAAAAAGAGACCATCTAAACCTCGTAAGAAAGTTTCAAGTCAGCTTACATTCCCTCAAGGAATAAAAAGACAACCTCCCTTAGACAGCAAAATTGTAAAACAATCTAAAAAAGGGAAATCTACAGTTGTCAAAAAAAGGTTGAAACCATCTAAACCAAAAGGATCTAAATCAGCTCAAGCTGTAAGGAAATGTCCAGAGAACAAAGTCACAAAGCCACTTCCATTACATCCTCCATCTAAACGTCATCATAAATTTCCTTGCCAACAACCAAATTGACTGCATAAGTGCCCGTTGAAGGTTCATCCATTCTATCCACCTCCACCAGGGCCATGGCCTGGTCCTCCACATTTCCAGGCACACCAACCTCATCTGCCATCCTGTCATAAACCCAAACCTCCAATAAGGCCAATGGGCCCCGAAGTCATTACAACTAAAGGCCCGACCACTACAACTAAGGGATCAGATGCAACCACAAGAACTTCTGACGCTCGATCCTCAGCTGCTGCCACCACAAGCCAAGGGACACCAATCACTAACTCAGCAATAGATGCTGCCTCCACTCAACCGCATCAGTACCTGGGACGGTGTCAGTGGCACCTTCAGTGAAATCTACATCACAGGAGTCCACGGCTTCCAGCTCTACAACTTCCATCAAACCGGGAGCTGGCTCCACGATATTCCTCACCACTGCCACCACTGCGGCACCTGGTATTATCTCAGAGGATCCAGAAGCTAAAGCAAGCGTAGTGGTTGACACCACTCTCCCACCTGTAGATTATTCCACCGCTCAAACTGCCTCTACAACTTCAGCAAACCCAGGTATCACATCCCCTGCTCTGAGTGCCACCCCTGCTACTGCCACCGCCTCCAAAGGTGCTGGAGTCAAATGTAACACGTTCCACACCCCCAGGAGAGGCGCCACAGAGCTGCTGCTCCCTCATTATCAGCCAGCGCTGCCGCAACTCTGGCTTTCACGCCGCAAAAGTCCCTGGACCTTCCAGCACTGCTTCCGGCTCCATCACAACCACAGCTGCACCTGGCGCCACAACCGTAGTCGCGCCAAGTCCTACAAGCACCAGCTCACCTGGCACTGCCACCACACACGTGGCTGAGGCTACCCTTGAGGCAATGGATGACATAACCCCTGAAGATACTATCCTAGGGGATGACGAAATCCCAGAGTCAGTCGATGACATGACCACTGCAGTCGCCAGCACGATTTCACTCGACGAGGTCACAGCCGGTACAACAGATTCCACAACCTCGGAAACAGACTTCACATCCACCGTTGCTGCAACAGCTGGATCCTCCACCCCAGAACCTGTGGGAACAATCACAACAGCAACAGCCTCCTCAAACCTACAGCTAAGTACAGCCACCATCGGTGTCGTTACAACCGCAGCCATCGGCATGACCACTGCTTCTGCTCGCACGACCGCAGCGAGCGCTGCCGCTTCAGCACCTGTGACTTCAGCCTCTACTGCTAAGCCCAGTGTGTTGACCAGTGTGGGGAAAACCAGCGTCCAGGCTTCTGCAGCTCCTGCCCCAGGGAAAGAAGTTATCACCCCACCAGCAGATGACGTAGCACTGAGGCTACAGCAGTACCTGCAGATGCCACAGCCCCCACAGCTAAAAGCCCTACATCCTCAGTAGCAGACTCCACATCTCCAGCTGCAAGTATACCAGCTTCAGCTCCAACCACAGCAGCTAGAGGGCCTGCCGCTGACATAGAGCAGCCTCCACAACTCCAGGGCTTGGGGCCACAAGTGTGAGCACTGTGCCTTCAGTCACTGGCACCACATCTACACAAGGCATTTCTACCTCTACTATTGAGTCTAGTACCTTGACCATCAACAGTGGAACCACAAACCCAATCCCCAATGCCACAAGTCCAACTGAAGATGCCACACCCCCTACACCCACTCCCACTACACCCACCGATGCCACAGCCCCTTCATCTGACTCCACAACTTTAAGAGCAAGCACCATGTCTGTGGCCACAACAGGAAAAGCTGCTTCAGCGGCAACCACAATCCCCATAACAGCCACCATTGCAACAGTAGCAGCCTCCACGAGTGTTGCAACCACATTCTCACCCTCGGCCTCAGGTGCCACAACTCTTGCCAGTACAACCTGAATACCACCCCACTTACTTCTGCCTCTACTGCAGAAACATATTTTCCAACCCCTGAAACTATGAATGCAACTCCAGAGAATAAGGAAACTACTGGACCTATAGGGGGCACTACCGCTGAAGCTGCCACCACATCGATTTCCATCACTACCGCTGTATCTGAAGATACAATCACTGTATTGGACTACTCTACCACCAAAGAAATTGCAACAACTGCCACTGCTGACGAGGTCAATCCTGCCATGAGTGCTTCAGAGTCCACAGATGTGATTATCTTTACACCTCCTGCAGCCATCACAACGATAGCAACAACCAACACACCTGAAACTAATGCCGTCACTACTGCCCCAGGTGCAACCTCCACTACCCCCGGGGTAACCTCCAGTCCCACATCTATAATCACCAACAATACAGCCTCCACTGGAACCACTTCTGCTGTGGATAGTGGCATACAGTCACCTACCTGTTACTCAACCATAGCAAATAAAGCTACAACCAGCAGCCCAACATAAAAGCAATGCAACAGCACATATCAAGCGTATCAGTAACAGGTAAATAATGCATGCAAGGAATGAAATGAGGAAATTCAGTAGAGTTCTACGTATTTCCAAGTAGCTTACATTGTGGCTAGCTATACCTGATCTGCCCCAATTTTTTTGCAATCCTATGAAAAAGAGTATATATTCTCTCATTTTACATATAGGATACAGAGTTGTGGGATTTGGTCACATTCAGAACACACAACGGTAAAGCCAAGGCTAGAATCCAAATGTCTTAATATTTAAGCCAACAGTCAGAAAGCTTAGAATTCTAAAATGGTGATCTCACATTCAGTAGACAGCTGAATCACAATCACTTAGCATCTTTTCAAAATAAAGATTACTAAGCTCTGCCATTCTAAATACTATGTTAGTAGCTCAGTTGTGTCCAACTCTTTGAGATCCCATGTACTGAGGCCTGTCAGGCTCCTCTGTCCATCAAATTCTCCAGGCAAGTAAGAATATTGGAGTGGGTTGCTGTTCCCTTCTCCAGGGATCTTCCCAACCCAGGGATCAAACCTGGGTTTTCTGCATTACAGGCAGATCTTTTACCGTCTGAACCACTGGAAGTCCCTAAATACTATATATATATAATAAAGTCCTGGCAGAGTGAGGAGGGATCTGATATGGTTATGGATATGAAAACACTGAGACAGTATTTCAGAAAGGCAAATTGGCAGGTATAAAAGTTCAAACATGAGAATGAGTATCACAACCAAGAAACTGTAAGCAGTTGTACTTGACAAAAATAGGAAGAGTGAAACCCCAATTAAATTCTTAGTAATGAAAGCATGATGCCATAAAAAAAGAAAATCGTTAGAGAAGAAAATAAATTTAGAAAAATTTATATTCATGAAGATACAATACACCAAAAAACTCACCTAGATTGTAGAACCATGATATAAAACTTTCTTTTCTTGATTCAGCATTAGTCCAAAGACTTTTTTTTTTTTTCATAGAAGTATGCTCTGAAGGAGATCAATCCTGGGATTTCATTGGAAAGAATGATGCTAAAGCTGAAACTCCAGTACTTTGGCCACCTCATGCGAAGAGTTGACTCATTGGAAAAGACTCTGATGCTGGGAGGGATTGGGGGCAGGAGGAGAAGGGGATGACTGAGGATGAGATGGCTGGATGGCATCACGGACTCGATGGACATTAGTCTGAGTGAACTCCGAGAGATGGTAATGAACAGGGAGTCCTGGTGTGCTGCGATTCATTGGGTCACAGGGAGTCAGACACAACTGAGAGACTGAATTGAACTGATACTCTTGCCTGGAAAATCCCATGGACGGAGGAGCCTGGAAGGCTGCAGTCCATGCGGTCGCTGAGGGTCAGACACGACTGAGCAACTTCACTTTCAATTTTCAGTTTCATGCATTGGAGAAGGAAATGGCAACCCACTCCAGTATTCTTGCCTGGAGAATCCCAGGGATGGGGGAGCCTGATGGGCTGCCATCTATGGGGTCACACAGAGTTGGACACGACTGAAGTGACTTAGCAGCAGCAGCATAGTTGACTTACAATGTTGCATTATTTTCAGGTATACAGAAAAGTAACTATAAGTTTGTTTTCTATGTCTGTGAGTATATTTCTGTTTTGTAAATAAGCATCTGCATCTTTTTCTAGAAGGAGCACATCTAGGATAATTTCAGAGAAAAAAGTGTTGGAACATATGATTTATCAAAATTTATATAAGGGGTTAGGGTGGATAAAACATTCTAGGTAGTAGTAATGATGGATTAGGCCTTAAACACAGCAGCTAGCTAGCTATATTTTACTGTAAACTTAGAACATCTAATTAAATATGTTTTACTCTAAGGTTAAATTATGAGATGTTAGGAAAATAAGAGAGTGATACTGGGTACAGGTGCAGATAGTTCACTTAAATGGAATTAATTTCACATAAGAAATAGAAAATAGCAATTTCAAAACAGCTAGATGTTATTTGTAGGACAGTATAAATTAGTTTTATATTTCTTGACATCTTTCTTGGTCCTATTCTACCTAAATATTAAATTTCTCACCTTAACTTTCACCAATACTGGCTCAAGAATTGACTGTCATCATATTTCAGAAATGAGACCATTCTAGAAATTCTGCTTCTTTCACCCTCTCTCCTCTTGAATGCATTCATTTTCACTTCTTCAGCTTCTGTTCAATAAATCGCTTTGAAAATCATTTATCCTTGTATTTGCATAACTCTCACACATTTGGATATGAATTAAAAACCTAACAGCTTGTCTCTAAAAAGCTCCAAATAATGAGCAATACTTAAACAGAAGGTTGACTGGGCTTCTGATGGCTCAGACGGTAAAGAATCTGCCTGAAATGCAGGAGACCCTGGTTCAGTCCCTGGGTTGGGAAGATCCCCTGGAGAAGGGAATGGCTACCTAGGCCAGTATTCTTGCCTAGAGAATTTCATGAACAGAGGAGCCTGGTGGGCTACAGTCCATGGGATTGCAGAGTCGGACACAACTGAGCAACACTTCCACTTTGACTGCGATCTTAATGTTACCCTCAGTTTGACTAAACTTTAGAAAGGTTTTTTTTCCTGATTCTAGATCCCTGGAGTCTTGGAGCATTTCCTTAGAAAATTTTCAATTTTAATTCTTTTTCTGTCCCTTCAAGATATCAATCTTTTTAAAGCCTCTCTCCAAGTTTACAACTGAGGAAAGTTCTTCTTAAGGACCTAGAAGCCAAAGAATATATCTCTATCTCTTAGTCTCTGCCAGAGGGTAACAGCCTAACTTGATTAAGCACCAATTAGTAAATACAGATGGCCTTATCACAGTGGAAGACATTTGCAAACTCAAGAATCATGCAATATGCTTGACACATCCCACTGGTCAGCATGTCATAACACCCTGCAGTACTAGCTCAACCTGGTGCTTAAAAACCTCTCATCTGTTCAGCAGAGTCAACTATTGCAGTGGTCCTGATTGAAGTCTCCCCTACCTGTTTAACTTTGTCCTGCAGTTTTTGCTTTCTTGAGGTAAATATGTGGACTACAGAAAATATAAACAAATAATGTGTGGGTTAAAAAACTCCCATAAGCCAAGCTCTATAAGAAGGCATCAAAGGGATGAAAACAGAGGGGCATGCTCACTAATATAATATGACATGTCCTTGCCATTTTGCCTATTTTTAAGACCATGGAAAATATTCAATATATATTAACATTTTGAGGTAGAAATTCTGAATTAAATATAATATGCTTCTAAATGTATAGCTGACTTTGGAACAAAATAATAGTAAGGGAATATGTAGTTACTCAGTCATGTCCAACTCTTTGCAACCCCAGGGACTGTAGCCTGTCAGGCTCCTCTATCCTGAAACTGCCTCTATCCAGGCAAGAACACTGGAGTAGGTACCCATTCCCTTGTCCAGGTGACCTTCCTGACTCAGAGATCAAACCCAATCTCCTGCATTTCAGGCAGATTCTTTACCATCTATGGCACCAGGGAAGCCCAGTAGGAAGGGAAATCCCCACAATAGAAAAACAAAATGGAAATGAATCCAGGGAGGAAAAGATGTGCCTGAACTCTGAGGCTGCCCTGAAGGATGTGGTTCTTCTTATTAATCTAGGAGCTTGAATTTTAAAACCTAGATGAGGATGAAGGAATGGACGCTGAGCCCATTCCAGACAAATAATTCCAACCAAGTCTCTTCACATGAATCAGAAAGGCATATCCTTCAAATAGATTCAAACAATTTTGACCACTAGTCAAAGGAAGTGAGGAACAATGTGCTGTACTCACTTATGAGCCATGCAGAAGACCTGGGTTTCATCCCTGGGTTGGGAAGATCCCCTGGAGCAGCATGCATATATAAGGTAGATCATTGGGTAACTTGTCCTACATTACTTAAAGGCTCATTCTGTAAATCTGTTATATCTGCTATACACTAAGGGCAAGGATTTACTCATAATAAAACCTTGCATGCTTGAAGAAATTTTTTTGAAAACTATTGTTTTAGATAAAAGAATGAACATCATGTCTTTGTATATTGTATATTGATGATAATGAGCCAACAAATATATTGTATATTGGTAATGAGCAAACAAAGGGAGAAAATAATAATATAAGAGAGAAAGGATTAATGGAATAAAATCTTTGGCTAGGCAAGAGGGGTAAGATCTAATCTAAAATGGTGGAGTTGGCCCTAAGCTTAGCTTTGGAGAACTCATCCATAGTAATTGCAAGGGAAGACAGAATGTATAGACTCAAATTATAGGGGATAAGGAAATATGGTGATCCAATTTGTGAATGTCCTTTTTTGATTTCACTTGTTTTAATGAAATAAAGAATAAGGCCACTTACTAAGAGTGAGGATGAGCAGGAAATATTATAATTTTGAAGGGGAAGAAGCTATTATAATATATATATATATATATATTCATTAATGGAGAGATTTATCATGATGAAATGGTTTACATGATTATGAAGACTGAGAAGTCTCATGATAGGCCATCTGTAAGCTGGAGACCCAGGACAACTGATAGTGTAACTCCAGACCAAGTCTAGTTCAAGGCCTGAGATCAAGGGTTGCTAATGTTGTATATTCTGGTCTAAAAGCGGGAGAAAATTGATATCCAAGCTAAAGCAGGAAGGTAGAAATCTAAAGGGGGCAAATTCCTTCTTCCTCCATCTTTTTTCTTCTATTCAGATTCCCAAAGGATTGGATGTTGCTTTACTGACTTCACCAGTTTAAATGCTAATCTCATCCAAAAGAAGCCTCACGGACATACCCAGAAATATCATTTAATCTGGTCACTCCTTGACTCAGTCAAACTGACACATAAATTAACCATCACAGATTTTCTCTCCTGGTTCACTGTCGCTTATTTCGCACCACTCTTTTTTCAATTTTGGTGATTTCAGTGTCCACAAAGAAAACTTCTTCAGTGTTTTGTTCCTTCAATTCCTCTACTCCATTTGCCTTTATGTTTACCTTGTACTCTGTTTTAACCACTCATTCCCATGGCTATAACTAAATACCAATACTAATATTACAAACAACTCCTGTTCTGCTACCTTGATTTTGACAATTCTTTAACCTCAAAAATACCTACAGTCCACTGATCCCATCAACTTTTAACTCTTCCTTCCTCCCTATGAGTCCTTACTATCCTCTTATCCAACAAGCATTCCATAAACAATTATTATAATCCTTCCCTTTTAGACACCATTAAGTCCCTTATCCTGCACTTGCTGTATAGCACTTGCTTTGGAAAAAAAACATCAATTTGGAGTAAATATAAAACCCTTCATCCATTTTGTTCTTGCACCTGGAGAAAAACCACACTTGATATGACTTCTATGTGCCTGTTAATGCTGAAAGGCAATCGTAATAAAGGTGTCTAATAGATTCATTTTCTAAATCTTCTTATAGCAATACAGGTATATCTTCAGGATAGAAGAACTAGGTTTTAGATGTTTTGCACATCATGAGAAATAAAGGGCATAATAAGATTAGTTTTCTTCATGGTGTTGAGTTTCAGACTACAAAGGGGTTTAAATGTCTTGGAGCCTTGGATTCATTCCTATATATTGAAATTTGAAGATCCAAAAAGGGTCAGTCTTACTACAGGTGTATGAGAGTCCACCCAGACTCCAGGGAGTATAGTGACATGAAAAGAAAGGAATTTACTCACTTTAGAGTTCTCAGGCTCCTCCAGATCTCCACTGATCTCCTCTTGTCCCAGGCTATGGATGCAACAAATATGAGATCAGACATTTTCTCTTCTTAACCCAATCAACCCCAAGAATTCTCATTTCTGTGCCATTGTTCATTCCTTTTCCTACACCTAACAAATCTCCCCTAGCGCAACTTCAGTCTCAAAACTTACCTAAACTTCAAAGCCAAGAACCCTTCCAAAGACATTTCTCCTCTGCTGAACCCCCAAATTATAGTCCTTTGATTGTGTAACTCATTGGGCAGATTTTACCTATCTCCTCTCCATTGTGTCACTCAGGGCCTGGAGCTGAAGCTTAACATTTTCAGGTACTCAATCAATACTTGAATAAATAAATGAATAAACAAATAGCAATAAACATGGCTGTCATGTATATTCCTTTCTTCCTAAAATGGATTATAAATTATTTAGACTCCTGAATGTATTGTAACTTCTACTTCTGTGTTTCCACCAGTAGCTTTCATGGACACCCAGTAAGTAGGTGTCAATATTCTCAGTTATTAAATATGTGGTACTAATATGCTTGAAGATTCAGTAAAACAAAACAAGCATTCTTTGAAAATCATTCAGGGACAGGTCAGTAGGCTTCACTTTTGTCATATAAGAATGTGGACACTAATAATCCATTTTTCAATACGCAGTTCCTCCTTCAATATTATTTTTTTAGTATATAGAAAAGCACTGATGTTGGCCCACTGTAACACTAGAGAAAACAGCTGCCAGAAATATTAAGTAGGTCATAAACTGAAAAGCATACGGAAAAATAAATGAACTTTTCACTTTGATGAAAGGTGGTAATGGATTAGGACTTCTTAGACTACAAAGGAAAAAAAAAGGAATTTCAAAGATGACGCTTCTTAACAAAGATTTTATTTTATTGTCTCAGGTTCAACTTTGGAAACCACTAGGTGAAAATCTTAGATCTTATAAAGATGAATTAGTGCCAGCAAAGCATTCTGAGTCTGAATCTGGCAGCTTACATGAAACGAAAAGACCTGCAAATATAATCTCTAATTGAATGAACATTTCATCTTTAAGTATGTATTACTGCACTAGCTTTCCAACAATTGCTTTAACTCAAAGAGCAGTGTTTAATATCTTGGGAATGATATTTCCAAGCTATTGAAGTGATAAGATTATAATTGTTCAATTCATGACACATTGCTTTTGATCTGAAGGTAATTATGTACATAGATGCTTAGTGCATCAATGCTCTGCCTGATTAAAAAAACAATCCAATGACAGCCTTGGACATAACTTTGGGAACTCAATATTTGTTCCAATGCATAATAAAAGAATGTCAGCTACAGAAAAGTATTAAGCCAGATGATAGGGAAAACTGACAATCCTGATAGAAAAAAAAAAATGCCAAGAGGTTTGACTTTGTCTTTCCATCTAGTTAGAACGATACGTCACAATCATTATTGATTTTCTGGGTTATATGACATGAAAGAAATATGCAGGGTGAAAAAAAAAAGTTGTTACCATTAAGCAAAATTTTAGGTGTCTTAAAATGAGAAGAGAAAGCAAGCCTATTAAGTGTAGACTGAATGTCTATACCATCAAATAAAAATATCATTAATACCACGCCTTGCATAGTATAAACTGAAAGTCAGTAACAATGTAATTTCAGAATTTTTATGGTGGTTATAGATTATATACCAAAGAATCACCTCAGCAGGTGACATAATAGGGATAATGTACTTGCTGGATTCCAGGCAAATAGACAATTAGTTCAGAAACTCAACAGCCATACTAGCCAGTGTTGAGTTTGCTGAAGGAAGTGGATGTCTGAAAGATCAACATAATATCTATGTAAATTATACAAAAAAGGAAAAAAAGACTATCATAGGCATGTGACTTTTTAATTCTTTCTTCCATATTATAATCATATTTTTCAGATACTTAAAACCAAACACAATTCTGTCCTTATGAAAACCACAGTTTTTAAGGTGAATTCCAGTGTAAGTTATTAAATGTTGTTATAGTGAATCACTCTTCTGCTGTGTAAGAAGGGAAAGCAACAATTAATAAAAAACAAGAAAGCAGGGAAACTAGAATGGTACAAGAAGCTAGAGAGTTAATTTTTAAGGATTTCATAATATTTAAAATGTGAATCTTGCCCCTCTCAATTTGAAGATAAGCTAATAGGTCACTCTGTGCCTGAGAAAAGCATGCACAAAAGCCAACAGACATTTCCCCTCCTTTCTTTTGTTTGGGGATTAGCTCAGAAGCAATCTCTTATATATGAAGCTTTTCCCTCCCCTCCTGAAATAAAGGAGGAAGACGAGGAACTTGCATTTCTCTCCTAGATTTAGACTTTCTCAACATGGATTTCACACTTATGTATTGCTGAAGCAAGTTCATTTGGTCAAGAGTTAAAACTAGAAGGCAGCTGAAAAGAAGATTCCTTAGCAAGGTAAGGTATACTTTAAACTCTGGCTTAATATAGATTCAGTAAGTTAGCTTATGTCTATATGGTCCTCAAAAACTGTAATAAATCGATTGTATACATACGATTAACAAGAGACTAAGAATGATTTTTAAGATGAAGTCCTCACTGAAGTACTCTGTCCAAATGTAGGTACTAATTCAAGTGTTTATGCCTTGATTCTCTATAAGCTATAGAAAAGAGCTAAAACTCTTACTATTCTCACTAGTTAAAATGGTATTGATCTTAGCAAATACAGTAGTCTATCTCACTATTATCGTTTCTAATAATGCACTAAATTACTTGGGCATGGTCTTCATCTTATTAATTAAGTCAGCATTTTAGAAAGAAGAATAATGATGATTTCTGACTATTTTTAACTGTTATTCAGATTGTCAATGAATTCATAAAACATAGAACAATCTTTTACCTTCAGTTCAGTTCAGTTCAGTCACTCAGTCGTGTCTGACTCTTTGCCACCCCATGAATCACAGCAACTAGGCCTCCCTGTCCAACACCAACTCACAGTTTACCCAAACTCATGTCCATCAAGTCAGTGATGCCATCCAGCCATCTCATCCTCTGTTGTCCCCTTTTCCTCCTGCCCTCAATACCTCCCAGCATCAGGGTCTTTTCCAAAGAGTGATCTCTTTACATGAGGTGGCCAAAATATTGGAGTTTCAACTTCAGCATCAGTCCTTCCAATGAACACCCAGGACTGATCTCCTTTACGATGGCCTGGGTGGATCTTCTTGCAGTCCAAGGGACTCTCAAGAGTCTTCTCCAACACCACAGTTCAAAAGCATCAATTCTTCGGCACTCAGCTTTCTTCACAGTCCAACTCTCACATCCATACATTG
>SJYC01089222.1:0-28537 GCA_006408675.1 Madoqua kirkii
TTTTTTTTTTTCACAGCTATTTGTAAGACCTCCCCAGACAGCCATTTTGCTTTTTTGCATTTCTTTTCCTGGGGATGGTCTTGACCCCTGTCTCCTGTACAATGTCACAAACCTCTGTCCATAGTTCATCTGGCACTCTATCAGATCTAGTCCCTTAAATCTATTTCTCACTTCCACTGTATAATCATAAGGGATTTGATTTAGGTCATACCTAAATGGTCTAGTGATTTCCTCTACTTTCTTCAATTTAAGTGTGATTTTGGCAATAAGGAGTTTGAGAGGGTAACAGGCAGGAAGGCCAGGGGTCTCCAAACAGAGGAAATAGCCTGCAAGTGTCAGACATTTTATCTCTCTTAAGCGGCAGGAGGAAACAAACTAGAGATACTTTTTCCTTCTCTATACAAATTTAAAAGGAGGTTTCTCTTAAAATTCTGTGTTGTCATAATGATACCTGGTTTCACCTGAAGTTAACCATTGCCTTTTTTTATGGAAATGTTTATCTTAAGCTATGCTAATGTACTGTGCATATACCCCAAATTCTGTCTTCAAGTCGGTTCCACCTTTTGGGCCCAGAACCTACTTGATAAACCAATATGTTATACTCCAATATTGTTGCTCTAATCTATGTAAATGAAACTATTTGTATGGTGATCTGCCCTTCTTCAAGATTCAAGTTAATCATTTTATGGCCCAAGATAAACCATTTGGAGCCAAGGTTATCCAAAATACATCTTATGGGTGAGGGGCCTGGTGCCATTCTAAGTTTTGAGACATTCCTTTCTTTCATTAACAGACTGCTGATGACTATATAACATCCAGCTAAAGACTAGCAGGGGGGTACTCTTTCTGCCACCTTCTGATGTCTATGTCAGAAGCTTTCTCTATCTCCTTTATACTTTAATAAAACTTTGTTACACAAAAGCTCTGAGCGATCAAGCCTCATCTCTGGCCCCGGATTGAATTCTTCTCCTTCGGGGGCCAAGAATCCTGGTGTCGTAATTCAACAACAACCTTTCAAGTTCATGATCTGAGCCTCAGTCAGCTCCTGGTCTTGTTTTTGCTGACTGTATAGAGCTTCTCCATCTTTGGTTGCAAAGAATTTAATCAATCTGATTTCAGTTTTACCTTAGTGGCCCAGAATAACAAGACAAAATGAAGATTCTAGTCCCAACACTGACCATCTTGAATGTTGTGGCCTGCTTCCTGGTAAGTTTCAGTATTTTATATAACAGTATTTTTATGGAACTAAAAATTATATGGTGGTAAAATATGGATTTAGATTGTCAACAAATGTTTAATGCAAGAAAGAATGTCTTGCTAAACAATTCATCATTGTATTTTTAGTATTCTATTTTCTATTTATAAAATTTCCTTATTTTAAAATTAATCATATGCACAATGAAAGAAAGATAATAGAAGTTATAATACATATAGCATGGGATTTTGAAGAGCTTCTTTGTACTTTTTAATATTGTAAGAGCTTAGTTACTGAAAGTTTGCCTTAGAATCCCTGGATTAATATTTACAGAGGGTGCATAACCTTAACATATTAGCTGTTCCTTTTCACACTGACATTGTCTATTTCTAAATTGATTAAATGAATAAAGAGAAGAGACCTTGAGAATGTTGCTTTATTTAAACAATTTAATGCCATGACAATTGATTTCAGATTTTCAGTAAAATATAATCTGCAAGGGAAACCTCACAAGAATATTTTGCTTCTTTCTCTATAGTATAATGGGAGTCAGGAAATAAACACTCAGACAAATCACCATCTGTACACCAGTCTGCCTTTGTCCTCATCAGACAATCACTCAGCGAGTCAATTCTCATCCATTCTAAGAACAAAAGAAAATTCTCCACCTACATACAATCCAAATAGCTACTCTAAGTCTACCAATAATGGAACAAGGCTCTCTGGATCTCTTTCAAAGAGAAACCACTCAGAGACTCTTCAAACTAGTGTATATAACCTTTCCTCATTTGGGAATGACTTACCAAGTAATGCTGCTTATGTCGAGGATACTGTAGACAACTCTACTCCAGCAAAGGCCCCAAAGAACATTGTTTCACCTTCACCTGCTGCCACACAGGACACTTCTGCTTTCAGGACCACACTTTCCAGACTTTCACCCAACTCCAGAATAACACACAACAAGATGACTGTTTCCAAAGAAAATAGCATCACAGTATCTGTATCCACGACCACTCCCCAGTATAAGTCCAATTCCACTGTTGCTCCTTACTTTCATGCCAAAGCAACTCAGAGCCTTGAGCCTTTCTTCCCAACCACTGGAATGTCTAAACTGTTCTTTGCCCCTAATCCTGCTGCCTGCGTCCAAAATGCTAAGAATGAGTTCAGTGCCTCTGCAGATGAGAGTACCACTGTTGTGTCAAATGCAAACAACTTCCACATGGAAGAAGCAAGACCAGACAGGACATACTTTGTTGGCACCACAACCCTTATGAAAGAAGGCAATACAGCAAATATTTATGCCACGGACATTTTAGAAGATTACATTCCTTTGCTTGATGTTGCTGACATGAATGACAATAACATAATTATAACTGATGCTAGCTACCTGGAAAGATATGACAAAACTATGAGCAACTATCCTAAAATTCCACAGAAAGACGATTCTATTGTAGTTGATGCCACAGACATGAAGAATCAGGGTACATCTACAGTTAATGCTCAAATACCTAGCATTTTGTCTGCAAACGATGGCAATGACTTTAAATCTATTCCAATTCTGAGTAAGTACGACAGTGCTGATACCAAATCCATTACAACTGACACAGACATTGAAGAAACCATTTCCAATATCAATCCCATTAATACTAAAAATTCTTTTCTTAATTATAGAATATATAAGATAATCAATAATGATATTAGTAATTCAAATGATACCAAAACAATGTTAGGTGAAGCTAAAAGACTATGCATTTTGAGAGGGACTTAATTGCCTCCAACACAAATGGTATCACTTCTACAAAGCATTATGCTAATGATATCCCAGTGGAACCAAAGACCAACACCAACATGAACTTTAAAATAACTTGGCCTTTAAAGGAAGGTATGATAGAAGGCATCCACCTTGTTCAGTTGGAAAATATCACAACACCTATTGATAATAATATTGCTAAAACGATTGAATTTAATGTAGACAATTCAAGAATTAAGTATCATTCTAATATTCTTGCTGATGTAAATCTCCAAACTGATAGAAACAATTTTAAGTCTGTGAGCACTGATGGAACTGAGAATGTTATTATTATGCTCCAAGGAATTGAAAATCTGGACCAAGATGATGGAGGTGTAAAAGAAGTCATCTTCTTTCATCCTGACACTTTCACAACAGATATTAGAAGAAAAGGTTTCTCTTTCAACTCTGATATAGATTATGCCCAAACAGCAGGAAACAAAATCATCCTCCCTTCTGGTATCACTGATATGTTCAACCCCCTAGTCAAACATAAAATAAAGCTTTTTACAGAGGGCAGCACAAACCTCATCAACAGAGGTAACCCAAGAACTGCCATCACAATTACTTCAAATGACACCAAAGCCAAGACAGATATCGAAAGATCTGCTGTGTTTAAAACAGCCCATTTCCAGAGCAATATTCGTCCTGTGGTCTCTGTCACTCATCCTGGCACTGTTGGGTCTGCTTTTTCTACTGAAAACAGTGTAGCTGACATGACCTCAGATTCAAAGGTCAACATCACTCTTTCAGATCAATCTACTGACTCTGTGGATGAAAGCATTCATCTCTCTACTAATAACAACCAAGCTGGTGGTGCTGCAGTTCCCAACCTTAAAACAGACTTTCCTATGTACAAAGGATACACTCTTTTGTCAGTAGCTGAGTCATCGACTCCAATGCCCAATGCCCAAAATAATCAAGCTCAGAACTCCCTGCTAATTTATGATCTTTTGACTAGTCTTTGGATATCAGACCTGTGGTTGAAAATCCTCATCTCACTAATGATACCATGACACAAAAATGGCAAGTCAATAAATTATCAATAGAGCGTTTGAACATTCCACTGGAAGTTGATTTCAGTTCTTCAAACAGTGCATACAACGTCACTGCTCATGCAAGTAAAGGGACCACAAATATGATTAACAGCTCTGAACTGATGATTAATAAGGCCACCACACCAGAAGGAAGGCCCACTGTAGCCATGACCTCCCTGCTTGCAAAGACAGCTGGTGTTCTTACACCAAGAAAAAGATTTAGAAGTTTGATAGACAAGGAAATAGCTATTGAAGAAGAATCAGCTCCTGATGTGGAAGTAAAGTCTGTAGTGGAAGAAGATGCTGGTTTTCAGATAGAAAGTCTTCCACCTGCATATCATTCTAAGAACTTTGGCTTTGAAAGGAATGGATTTGTGTCTGTTGATACCACAAAGTCTCTTTCTCCATTAAGTAGTAGTATGCCTATTACTGAAGTAGCAATAAGTGACAGAGACTTTACTTCTTCTAGAAGAGAAAATTATGTTCTATATGTCATAAAACCTGAAAATGACAGAATGCATTTTCAGACACTGGCCACCAAAACAACAGCTAATGGTCTGCATAAAAGTGCAGTAGTGAAAGAGAATGTGGAAGCAGCAGATGGCACTGAATTCCTTCTACCCAGCAATTCTATCCCCCAAATTGGAAGAATGGATAAACCCATACTCCATAATTCATACTATGATGCAATCAGTGATGATCCACTTATTAACACCAAAGAGAACCCAAATATTGTTCAGAGCATCATGAAACATGAACTATCACTCTTCACATTGAACAATGCAGACATTGTTGATTACATTGATGGCTATCAAGCCCCTGCTTCCATCACTTCAAGCAATGCCAAGAGTCTTGTCAATAAAGGCAAAATGGTTGGGACTCAAACTATTAATATTCCTCTTGGCATTAGTACCGTATCTGATGATATTTCCTATGTGAATAAAAACACTGAAGTTATAACGACCTGGCTTCAATAGCTGCCACCTCACCAACAAAGAAAGGCATTCTTACCATGAGTGAAGTTAACGCTCTTAATAATAAGCCTATTAAACTGGGAGATCACTTAACCATTTCCAGAATATATCCCAACGTGTCTGGAGATGATGCCATTCTGTTAATAGCTGATCCTTCTACTGTTACAATGTCTGTTGCCCACTTCAATCATCCTCAAGCAACAAACCCTTCAAAAAAGTTCTCTTTGGCAGATATTATAATACCTAAAACTTTTCATAACTTTACTTCAGCAGCTTTGACTAATGCTGAAGGAAGTGTTGACACCAAGTTTTATATCTCAAGATACAAACCTGAAAACTCTTTCAGGGAAGATATAACACTAAACTATGAAGCAGATCCTCCAAAAGACATACGCATTACAGTAGAGGAAGAAAACACATTGAAAGAAGGCAATGTGAGGGATCATACTTATGTTATACCTATTTCAGATGACAGTGTTCCTACAGGCAACAAGCTGGCAGATAAACACTATTCTAATTCTGGTGTGTATAGCTCCATCAGATTCAAAGGAACAACCCAAATTACACCTGACCAACTTGAATTTGAGAATCCTGCTTCAATCTACACGACTGAAGTCTCAAAACCTCCACTTGAAGAATTTACTTCCAAGTCTCAAGGAAAAGTGGTTGTAGCAAATAGTAATAGTGGAGATGACAATGGTGAATTCTTTGGTGGTGATATTCTTTATCCAGTGATGAAAGAAAAAGTCCCAAAAGGGTATACTTTTCCCCTTGAAAGAAGATCTACAGTTACAACACCAAATTTTAGAATTCCAATGAAAGATAATATAGCCCCTGCTCCAGAAGGCAGTGTCTTATTAAGAAAAGGAGCTTCTAGAAAACATTTTACACCCTATACTGATAAGCAAACTGATCCAGGAACAGAAAAAGACCAAATTGCTATAGGTAGCATAACCAATGCTCACACAGGCATTGTTCCTATGACCTTCTCCACTACTGTCTCCTCTGAAATATGAACATGGGGAATTATTATCAAGTGTCTGGAATAGGAACTCCTCTATCACTGGAATATCCAAACACATTGAGAGGTGATGAGTCCATTATTCTTTGGCATGGGACTACTGCAGTAAAGGAAAATGATCTAAATCCTATGGACTTGACCATCACTGAATCTGATAAAAGTGATTCAGAGTATATTTCAAATAAGCATGCCTCTGAACTAGAGAAGGGAGAAAATCACCTTAGTACAAAACCTAGTGAATACACATGTGGACCAAATGGATTTGTATATCAAACACCATCCTCTAAAGGTGAGGTCTCAAAGAGTCTACTATATAAAATAATTTACCCTGAGTTTGACACTGAAGACAAATACCAAGCCACCTTTCTTAAAGAAGGAAATACTGACTTTGATTCTATTGCCACTTCTTTCAAAGATTACACCCAAAATTTTAACACTCAGCATCTGAAAACCACGGTGCCCTCCCTAACTGATGCAGGCAAGACTTTTTCCTCTGAGTTTCTAAAAAGATCAGCTGCAGAAAAGGGCAGTTGGCCTGAAGATAATGATGTCATCATTCTCTCTCAAGTTTCTGGTTTGGGAAATACAAAAAGCAAAGATTTCTTTCTACCACACACAGAAACAACTGTTACCATGGGAGAGAAGAGAACATTTGACAATCTCCCCATTGATCATGGTGCAGTCATCAAGTCCATAAAAAGTCAAAGTCATTTCTACAGGAAAGGCATTTCATCCAGTGTTAGCAACACAGCTGCTCCAGAGTTGGCAGACACAAGCACATCAGGAAACTCTAAAATCAATGAAAATAAAATGGACTTAGCTGAAGTAAAGCCTTCAGAGGATCACAGTAATCCCTTGGCTAAAGGTACCGCCTCCCAAGCTGAGAACATCTCTGGTGGTGAAATCAGTAAGAGTACAATCAAAACTGGCTCAATAGCTTCTATTAATCACATTAATGTCACCAAAAGGCCAACAAGTGCTACCACAATTTCGCCTAGTGTCTCTACCTTGACTCTAAGGAAAGGAGTGAAAATGGTGACTCCATAATGCCTGAGGCAGATGATGTTCTATCCGTAAAATTAAATTCACTATTAATCCCCAATTGGAAAAGACCTAGAACTGCAGTTGTTAGTAAAAATGATGATTCTTTTTCAAATAAAACTGTGACAGTAGAGTTATCAGAGCCATTGGGTGAACACTCTCTTATCAAGAACCCGAACTGGAAGATTACCAAGGTACAAAGTGAATTTCATCCCCTCTCCATGGTCTCCTCTGTTCCTCTTGAAGATCCCACTGCCTTTTCAGAGAATTCTATCAATGTTGTCACTGACATACTTACCACTGAAAATGGGATCCTTAATAGTAAAACTGATACTATGGGAAAAGAAACTACCGCTTCAGGAACAGAGACTAATGCATCTCTCAGTAAAGATAAAGCTATTGTAGAGAATGAGCCCTTAATTTCTGAAGCCAAAATTCTAGTGAATTTAAGAGAGGTAAATTCAGCAAATGTTAATCCATTCCTTCTTAAGCTGGATGTTGCTTCTGCTAAACAGAAAATGCCTGGAACTTTCAAAGAAACTAACCCTGTTTCCACAATAAGGACAATACATCTGGAAAAGGCCAGGGCTAGGGGCTCATCTTCTCTCGATAATTATAACTTAGAGAGGTCTATCACAACCTCTTATAGCCAGTTACATCATCTACCCCAGAAACTAACTATTCCTCTTACTGCTTTTGTTGCTGATTTTATCAAAATCAATAATTCTGAACTTGATCCTGCACCCATTATCAGAGGGAGTGACCTAAAAATAACTGATGAATCTAGTACATCTACTGATATAATTGTCCTAACTGACAAAAATGTCATTTCACCTGACAACATTATCTTTGCTTATGACAATAGGAACATTATAAATGGGAAACGATATTTAAATTCTGCAGAAAAAGATAGTGCAACTCAATATGAAGTAAATCCTATTAGAAAGGACTTTTCAACAGAGTCAGATGTGGCTTTTCTGGCAGAAGAAGACATGTAGGCAATAAGAATCTAATGACCATGAGGCTTGATGACAATGATCGCAAGTATTTATCAGAGGAAAATTCCTTTTATATTGGAGAAGAAAAGAGTCCCACAACAAAAATACCTGCCCTCATCCAAAGGCTCTATAAATTTGGATCTCATGCTCCTTCCCTCATACATGCCACCGAGAGTCTATCAAATGAAAATCCTGTAGAATTCAAAGCAAAAAAATATCAACCATTGACCTCCAGAAAAGGAAACCCTGACTCTGACAAAGTTGGCTCCTTTCTCAAAGATTATACTATCAATTTCAAAAGTAAGTTACCCAGAACCATGACTCACTCCCTAACAGATGGAAATGGAATTTTTTCTCCAGAATCTCCAGATAATTTATCTCTGGAAAGAGGCATCCAGAATGAAAATGACATCATTATCTATCTTCCAGAAGACAAATGGATTGAACCTATCAATACTCCAGATGCAGAGTCAGTGGAAATTGTGGAAGAAAGCAGGGCCTTCTCAGATGTAGTCACTGATCCCACCAGGAGCACAAATCCAATAATGAGCAAAGACTGGCTTCACAAGAGACACACAGCCCCACACACTGTGCTGTATGACCAGAGGGTACCCAGTATGTCAATCAAGTTGAAATATAATCAAGACACAGCTTTCAAGGCAGAGAGTTACCATTCACGGGGTGCCACTGCTCCTTCAGTTAGTGTGAACCCTGATATTGAACTTTCCTTTGTTGCTGAAGATTCTGAGAATAAAAAAAACAGGGTTTCAGCTTATTTTTCACCTATGAAGATACCTCCCACTATGGTTGATACCACTGCTATTTCCCTTGAGAACAGTTATGAAGGAGGTGAGTCTATACAACCTAGTGAAAATAACATTCGATCTAAAGAATTCCCAACTCTACAAACAACAGAAAGTGTCATTCTCATGCCTCAAGTCCTAACTGAGGATTCTGCTCTAATAAGTGATAGGTCTTTGACAGACTCTGCAAAGACAGTGTCATTAGTACCAGAAGAGTGACTAAATACCTTGATATCATTCATGGAACTGATATTTCAGAAAATCAGGTCATTAAAATCCAAACAGATCCTCAGCCCCATTCCTTGGACTCAGTTGTTCCCTCTGCTAATTCAGTAACTTTTATCAGGAATTCTATAGATGATGGGCCTGATTTGCCATCCACTGTGGAGAGAAAGACTGTTAACATTTCTAAAATTAAGACAGATGTTCAACCTTTGGGTACAACAGTGAAAGTCCTTTCACCTATACAAATAAGTTCTTTCCCTTCTGACGTAAGGAAAATGCCCACACTCTCTGTTGAGGAAAACACCAATGCTAAATTTTATTTAAGTCACATTACAAATGCAACAGTTCTCATTCCAACTTTGGAGAAAACACTTCTCTCATCCCCTGAGCCCAGTACTCTCTCCAAGAGCAATAGTAACAAGGAGGAGGAACTCATTGTTTCCAAAGTAGGCAATTTCATCTTAGGAGATTCAAGAACATTGAGAGAGAACTCTTTCATTGGTAGATTTAATATTTCTGCTAGACCTCAAGCTCCTCCCAGTTTAAAAAGAATACTTTCAGCTGATTCCACCTTGTCTCATGAAAAGACTTCAAAGCCTAAGAAGAAAAGTTCTGCTCTGTCTGATGAAGATGCAGGTCCTATAGGTTTGTTTCATAATGTTCCCACTGGATCCTATGAACAACTGTGGAAAACAGCTCTTTTTCCTTTTGATCTTACAACTGCTGTGAGTTCATCAAGATATTCTGAACCTGATCCAGTTTTCAAAATGAAAAAAGATACTACAACAAAGACTAATAATAATACTCCATTTCGGGAAAGAAATCCTCCATCTAACAAAGACATCATTTATCCTAGGACCAATACTTCAACAAAAGACATGTTAAACATTATTTTTACTAACAGATCTGTGCAAAGAAATTTTGTAGGGAAAGATATAAACACTGAAAATGAAGTAGCTCTTATTACAGAAAACATCTCAAACATTACCTCAGAGGGTGAAAATGTTCCGATGATGAGGATGTAATAAGTACTGTGTTTGATGCCACAGTTTTTGAGGATGTTATAAAGAAATATGTCCTTGAACCACAGGAGGAGAATAACAGTCCAATTACTGAAGAACCTACTGTCATTTATGAGCCCAAAATAATTGGGTCTCACCCACTCTACTCCAGTGCTGATGCATACAAACATTTATTTCAAGGAGCAGAAACAAAAACTAAGGGAAAGCTGCAAAATTTGATATCTAGAGAGGAGCACTTCAGTTCTGGCCTGGATAACAGTCTCAATTCCACTGACAATTTGAATTATAAAGTTCCCAGATCTATGACTTACCCACCAACACACACAAGTGCAAATCTTCACAAGTTTCTAGGTAAAATACCTCTAAAAGGAGGCACTTTAAAAGAAGATGACACCAGCATTATCTTCCCTGAAGACAAAAGGATGGACTATACCTTTGCTTCAAATCCAGAAATAACAGTAAATATGGTGAATGGAAGGAAGTTCCTAGATGGACCCATTGATTCCTTGATGATCACCTCTCCATTAGAAAATAAGAATCAATTCTACAGTAAAGTCATTCCACCTGCTACTTATAACACTGAATCCCAAGGAAAAGCAGAAAATATTTTATTACCCAATGTTAAAGAAAAAACTAATATGGCAGAGATGCCACACTCATGGGAAAGCATTATTCCGTCAGCTGATTTCAGTGTCATCACTGATGGCAAACTTTCTTTTATCAATGAAGAGATCAAAATTTTAAACAGTGAGGCATCAATCTCTTTCTCACCTATGAATACAGGCCACACTGTGGATGATACCACTACTCTCTCCATTGAAAATACTGATGACAGAGGTGATTCCACATCTCCAGAGAAAAATCTTATGTCTAAAGAATTCCTAACTCTACAAATTCCAGAAAAGCCCATATTCATTTCTAATGCCTCAACTAAAAATCTTGAAATATTTGACCCAGTGATAAATAACCCTTTGACTACTTCAACTGCATGGTCAAATATGTTTGAGACATGGTGGAATACCCAAATTCTGCTAATGATGGTAGTGATCTCATTATTAATGAAACTGATTTGAAGCCCTACTCCTTGATGTCCACTAAGCTTCCCATTGGTTCCACTGCTTTTTCAGACAATCCTACATACAACGTGTCTGATTCACTTTTCTCAGTAAACAGAAAAACCATTGACATTTCTAAAATTAAAACAGATGAAATATATTCTGAACCTCATAGAAAAATCATAAAAGCCTTTTATCCTATAAAAGTCTCTCAAAATAGAGTATATGAAGAAGGAAAAATAGCTAATTTTCCTGATCAAGAAGATCCAGCTACTAAATTTAATGCAGGTCACATTACAAATGCAGTTGTCCTCAGTCCAACTGGAGAGAAAATCCTTTCCTCAGTAACTGGGTCTAATTCTCTGCCCAAGAGTGACAACAATATGGAAGAGGAAGTCAATATTTCTGAAATGGGCAATTTTCTTCTAAGAGATGCAAATACACTGAAAGAGAATTCTTTCACTGTTAAATTTGATGTTACTTCTGCTAACCCTCAAGCACACTCCAGTGTAAAAGGTATCTCTTCAGCTGGCTCCACATTAACTCTTCCAGAAGCATCTAAGACTAATGATTCAAGTTTTTCTACTAAAGTTGCTATTGGAGAAGGGACCATTGTAAACTCTCCCACTGGAACAGACAGGTTATCATCATGGAAACCAGCTCCTCTTCCTTCTGATTTCACGATATTCAGTGGTTCTTCTAAGTATTACAAAGTTGCTCCAGTTGTCAAAATGAAAAAAGGCATCATAGCAAAGACTAATAATAATATTCCATCTGGAGAAAGCAATATCCCCTCTGTTAAAGCCAATATTTCCCCCACTACCATTATTTCAACAAAAGGCACTAAAAACATTATTGATAACAATAAATTTGGAGAAAAGACTTTTATGGAGAAAGACACAGCCTTCATGGAAGAAGTTTCTTTTACAGAAAACATTTCAGAAGGGACACATGATACTTTTTTGGCAGGTCAAGAATTCTAAATAGTAATGATATAGTAAGTATTATACCTGTTGACAATGCTCTTGAATATGCTACAAATAACTACATCCTTGAACTACTGAAGGAAGGAAATGGTCCCCTTATAGGAAAGGGCATACATACTAATGACTTCAGTGTATCTGAGTCTTATGCACCCTCGGCCAGCACAGCAATCTCTGAATATTTAACCCAAAGATATCCAATTGATATCAAAACTGATAGGAAACACGAAAATTTGGTCCCCAGAGAGGACATTCGTAATTCTGACAATGATCCTACTGCTCTCAAAAGTTCTATTGTCCATTTTAATGCAAAGTCTCCCACGTCCATGATTTATTCTCCAACTGACTCAAATTGGACCCCCTCACCTGAGTTTCCAGTTGAAACAGTTATAGAGTATAGTTCTCCAACTAGAGATAACACCATTATCACTCTCCCTAGAGGCAAAATAACGGAGTACCCATTTGTTCCAGGCCCAGAAAGCATGACAAGAATGGAAAAGAACAGAATAATCACAACTGACTCTATAGATTCTGCTGTGATCAGCAAGCCTGTAGAATATAAAGACCAATTCAGTAGGAAAGGTGTCTCATCTGTTTTGTATAATAATGTTGTCCCAGATGGTGCAAAACCCTCTATATCAGACAGATTCAATGCAAATAGACATAACTCAGACTTGGAAGATATGCCCCATTCACAGAACATTATTCCTTTAGCTGAGTTCAATGCCACTCCTGATGATGATCTTCCCTTCATCAATAAAAATACCGAGGATGCAAACAAAGCTTCAACCTTTTCCTCATCTCTAAATAAGGCATCTGGCACTGTGGCTGACTGCATCATTCCTTCCACTAAAGATAGTTATGAAGGAGGTGATTCCACATTACTTGGAGAAGATAAAGCTGAGTCTAGAGGACTCTCATCTCTATTAACATCTTCCATGTTCACTTCTACTTCCTTAACTGAAAATCCTGAAATTTCTGGCCTAATGACAGATAACTCCTAGGCTGAATCTTTCCATCTAGGTTGGAAATGTTAAAGAGATCAACTGAATATGGTGACGCCATTAATGAAAATGATGTTCCAGAGGGGCAGGCCATAATCATGCCAGCAGACATTCATTCCCATCCATTGGCCTCAAATGTTCTTCTAACTGAATCACCCACTTTTTCATATATTCCCACTAATGGTGAAACTGACTCATTTTTCTCTCTGGATAGAGATACTCCTGACAATTATAAGACTAAGACAGACATTCTATATTCCAAGTCTCAAAGAACTATGATGAAAGCCTTTTCCCCCAGAGGAGACTCTCAAAATATTGTCCATGAGAGAAGGCAAATAACTAATCTTTCTGATCAAGAAGATCCAGCTGCTAAATCTGAATTAAGTCACTTTAGAAATACAACAGTTCTCATCCCAGCTGTGGGGAAAATCCTTCCATCTGGAATCAAGCCCAATCCTCTCTCCAAGAGCAACAAGAAGAGGGAAGATCTTTTCACTGTTAAATTTGATGCTGCATCCTTCAGACCTCAAATACAGTCTAATTTTAAAAAGATATTTTTAGCCAATTCTACATTAACTCTCCCAGAAGCATCTAGGTCTGCCTTTCCTGATAAATTCACTGACACTAGAGGAGCCATCACAAACTATCCACTTGAAATAGATGGCCTACAATATAGGTCAACTTTTCCTCCTCCTTATTGCACAACATTCCTGGAAACTTCCAAATATTCTGAACTTGTTCCTGTTACTACTCTGGGAGAATATACCAACAAAAAGACTGATTGTAACATTCCATTTGATGAGACAATTATTCCATCCAAAGAAGTTATCATTTTCCCTAATACTATTACCTCTGAAGAGGATATGGCAAGCACTTTTAAAGGGAATATATTTGAGCCCAAAGATTTTATAGAGAGAGAAACAACTGCTGAATATGAAATCATCTGTTTTACAGAAGACATTTCAGAAATGGTTGAGGACATTTTTTCTGCAGGCAAAATCACTCCAGCAAATGAGAACTATCTAACTAGTACTCTGATGGCAGTGGTTCTGAATACATCTCAGGCAACTATGCCTTTGATTAGAGGACAGAGCAAATAATTCTCTTATAAAAACAAGGTTAGCCATGTATACCCCAAAGACACACGTGTCTCATGCACCACACACCACAGTTGCTGCTTTAGACAATCTATCTAAAGCAACATCCTCAGAGTTCAAAGCTGGAGAAAATTATCAAGCTACAATTCCTAGACAAGAAAACAAGAACTTTGATCCCATTGTTCTCAAAGATTCCAATGCCAGTGTCAATACCAACAAACCCATAACTCATTTCCTAACTGATTCAAGTAAAACTTTTCCTGCTAGTTTTTCTGACAAATCATCTGTGCAAAGAAGCACCATAAATGGTATTGATGGCACTGTAATTCTCTCTGAAGGCTTTGACTTGGGAGATAAAATAATTGATTATTCCCTTTTTCTAGACACAAAACCCATAACTGACAGCAGAACATTCACAACTGTTACTAACTCTGCTTTAAAAAACAGTGATGATTAACATATCACCTACCATTTATAAGGTAGCTACACCCAGGAGAGGAGACACCACCACATCCAGGAAACCTGATTTTACTGAAGGTAGAACAGGTACAGCTGCAGTGCCTGATTCAAGGTTTAATAATTTTCCTTTAGCTCAGCATTCAGGTAAAGGCAGCTCCAATGTGGATGAAGACACAGAAAGTACAATCAACACAGCTCTTAGTTTTTTTTATCCTTTGAAAAAGCTCTCCACCAATATGCCAAATATCCCTACCTCTACTACAAACAAAAATACCATTGGCCATTATAGCCTTCCATGTCGCTAAGACTTTCGTCTATGGGATTACCTGAAACTCTCATCCTAACTTCTAATGCTCCTACTAAAGAAACTACAGCCCCCAGACTTACAAAAGATACAAACTTGTGTCACCCAACAGTGCCAATATCAGAGACACTGAAGCCTGCGCCTACAGACTCCACTTACTTTAATGAAGGCATTGTCTCAGAAGGGCAAAGTATTTAAAGGTCAAACGATCCCAAAGGCTGTACGTTTCTTCTATACTATTCTCCAAGCTGATGCCGCTGGTTCTTCAGACAGTACGGTAGATGTCAAAACAGAGACATCTGCTACTATCGTCACTAAGAACAAAAGTTTTGATATTGATGCTTCTGGTGATCAAAATTCAGAAGGCAGGGAAATAGCCATCAAGTTTTCTACTCTTTTGCCTAACGAATACAGTAAACCAAATTCCTATTCCATAAGGGAGATAACTAAAGCTTCTGCAGTGAAAGATGTAACTACTGAACTTGAAGGAAATCACCTTACAGGTGCAAATAAAAGAGGAAATAATCCAGCTGTTCAGGTGGGAACCAACTTTCTAAAAGACGCATATCTGAGGCATTACCTTGTGAATAAAAATATCATCACTGATAATAAACTAGTCAATAAGGATTATTATAGTGCCCCTGGAGCAGCTTATTCAAGCTTTCATATACCCAAGGATTCACTTCTAGAAGGATCTGTTCCTCAGGAAACCCATTTCATGGCTGAGAACTCATACTTACCCACAGAAGTAATTATCACTATTCCTAATGATGATGAATCTTTATCTAACATGGATATATAATTTCCATGGTAAAAGGAAATTCTCAGTTGGAATTTAATGTAGCCAATCTCAAGGCAACAGATACTAAATTTCAAACCTAAGGAAGAAGAAATACTACACATGAATCTTTTGTTGAGATAGAAAAAATATTACCTAAATTTGAAGGAATTTCTACCGTACCACAATCTAATGAGGAGGCTAAAATAGATACTTTAAGACTGACCTTCTTCAGTCACAGATAGAAACAATTAACCCAATGTATATCCTTGAAGCACCTACAAGCAACAAAGCAGATATGAGGGTCGTGACTGCCCCTGCTGTACACACTATCTTCTCAGGAAACAGACAAATAGTGATCCCACAGACCAACACATCCTTCAGTTACAATTTCCCTACTCAAGTACCCAACATTCCAATCACTGGAAGGAAAGAGAAAAAGTGGACCCTGATACAATCAAATCTCAAAATGCAACTGCTCCTCTCAGTTCTTTCACTGTTTCTGAAGGTGGGAATTCTTTTGTTAATAAAGATTTTATGACCACAACAGCTACATTCTGATTATAATCCTGTCAATTAAGGTTAAGAACTCTATTTTTGCCAATAAATTTGCAAAATCTAAAGGTACATAGACTCTTTCTAAATGAGAATTCTGCCTCAGTTGATTCTTTTAAAACTTCACATGACTTTTCTTCTGATAAATAACAAGATATTCTCAATACAAAGAACGTCTCAATGGTGGACATCCCTATGGCATCGAGCTTTTCAAACCTGAGGATTCTTCTAGTCATGTATTCTTGAAAATCATAAATGTGGCAAATGACCTTCCTGGAGACTTACTGCAAAATCTATCCCTTTGGTTAGCAATTCCTACTTTTTCACTAAAAAGAAAAATAGGCTTCAAGAAAATGCTGTCTAAAAGGATGCATAATCACCAAGCCAAACACCATGAGGAAATGAAACATAAAAAAATTTTACCCAAGCAAACTTGCTGCAGCTGTCAAAATAAGGAAGATATGTACCCCAGGAGACATGTGAGTAGATATGAATTTGAAATTTTTCTGGGAAAAGACAAAATGTTCTCATTAGTGTGATATATGTTAACACAATAGAAGAAACTACTATTTAGATCAAATGAAACTTACAGAATCTGATCCTCTGTTCTTATGTCAGATAATATGTTTGGTAAGAATGATCCATTGGTCAAATAAATCATGTTCCTTGTAGCAGATGACTCCAGTTCCATTCTCAAGATTGCTAAAATTCCAACAGCCCACCAGGATTTTCTCCATGTGCTTCCTGTTTTTTGATGGATGACACACACTCTCAATCTGAAGTGTCCTTTTTGAGATCAACAATATAAAATATACTTATAATAATAAATTTATTCTCCATAGACAGAAAGACTTTTTATGCTATAATCAATGTGATTCCACCTCATGCTGGGAGAGTAGATGTGATCATGGAAGTAATCTCTGAAATTAAAGACTATTTGACTATTTTTATTTGTGAAGCTGTTATCATTTCACTTGACATTTCTAACCAGGGAATAAATGCTTGTAAGAATGGATATTTTGCTTCTTATTTTTTACTCTATTCAACATAACAAATACCAGATCTCTAAGATAACTTTTATCAGTTATACACCCTAACACATTTTTCCCTTTTTGTACACATACATACAAAAAATTCCCCCAAAAAACCACCAAGTCTTTTGTTTATAATATGTTTTATCTTGAATCAAGCTTCACAAATAACAAATTATGAGAAAGAAAAAAAGTAGAGGTTAAAAACCTCTCATTAAATTAGCCAACCCAGAGAATGGCTTTACCCTCATATTTCTTTTAATGCTGCTGGAACTGACTTTATTTCTATTTAGAAAAAAATTTTTTAATGTGCCTACAATTAACCAGAGACTTCCTTCTTTGTTCTTGATGCTGATAGCATTCCCTATGTCAATAGAGACATTGGAGCCCTCAATAGTAATGGTAGCATCTTGAAGCAAAAACATTTCTGGAAAGCTCCCCATATATTTGAAGTGAAAATTGTCCATCTTAAAACCTATCTGATATTTCCACAGAAAGTAGCAATATATTTGTCCCAGACCAATCAACTAAGAGAAAACACTGTAAACTTTGAGGTTGAGTTCATGCATGCTTAGTCACTTAGTCATGCCCAACTCTGTGACCCCATGGACTATAGCCTGCTAGGCATCTCTTTCCATGGGATTTCCAGGCAAGAATACTGGAGTGGGTAGCCATTCCCTTCTCCAGGGGATCTTCCTGATTCAGGGATCAAACCTGCATCTCATGCAATACAGGTAGATTCTTTACCATTGAGCCGCCAGGGAAGCCCAAACTTTGAGGCTGAGTCCATATTTAATGAATAATAAGCATTTGTCTTTGAGATGGAAACTACTGGTCTGGATGATACCACTACCTTTTTTCAGATTTAGTTCTGCCTGAATCTGAAAGTTCTCTTTCTTTTAACAGCATTAACAAAAACTTAACACCAGAGTACAATCCCTTTTCACCTAATTAGCTAAAGCTTAAGGATGATAGCAAAGTATTGATGACTAACATAATTTTTTTTTAAAAAGACATTCCCTCTGAAATTGAGGATATAATTATTAAGGCTGAAGAGTTATTCACACCCTGATCTTGTTTCTGGGTGAATTTTCATGTATAACATCAACTCTCTGCCAGAAAAATCTTTGTGTGTTTGGAGTTGAAATAACACTATCTATTAAAAAAAATTCCTAAATAATTTGACCTACAAGATCTGACAATCTCACTATTATTCAGGTTAATTCAATAAAATCAATTACAATGAAGGAGAAAATAGCTAGACCCTAATAGACCAATACTTTATTTTTATTATCCCTACTGAAAAAGTGAGAATTCTTGCTCTAAAGAAAAGAATTAACTGAAACTCTACTACCTAATTAGCTTCTGCAGCTACATTCACTGCCAAAAATGTCATTAATTTGTTTTAGACATTTAAATACTATGAATCTGAAGAGAAGATGCATTATTTCCAAAAGACACTGTTACTTACTTGAGAAACTGATGCTGATAATCCATGGCACCTGGAATTTCCCTCATTGACACTAAACCCATTTAAGTACATGGCAGACTCTGCTATATCTGTTTCAAGTGACACGAGACACATATTGGAAGTATTAACACTTATAAAGTGACATGGTAAATCTCAAGTTCCCCACTATTATATTATTTGGTTTTTAATGTTGATTTCATAAACAGAGAGGGCTCTATTATCATTTCATTTAAGGCTACTGACAAGTATCCAGTCATGTCCAACACTGCAACCCCATGGACTGTAGCCTGTCAGGCTCCTCTGTCCATGGGATCTTTCTAAACTAGAATACTGGAATGGGTTGCCATTTCCTTCTCCAGGAGATCTTCCCAACCCAAGTATCAAACCCAGGTCTCTTTTGTCTGCTGCACTGGCAGGCAGATTCTTTACCACTAGTTCCACCTGGGAAGTTCTTTCATTTAGTGTCAATACTCATAACTCAGTGCCCAATCAGAGCACAGAAACAACCTCCAAGGAGAGCCAGGGCCACTGGCCCTGTGGTTGATGCAACAATCACCATGATGACAAATGCCTCAGTCACTATAATGAACACCACTCTCCTGCCCAGGGATGCCACTGCACCCAGGGAAAGACCTTTGAGTGTGCACGGTGCCACTTTGTCCCATGGCTGAAGATGGTTTGCCAAAAATTTATTCTCATCCTCCAGCAGAAAGCACTAAGACAACTGAGGCAACCATCTTCTTTGGGGCTGACAACACTATTCCCAAATCAGAAACAACTATTACATCAGAAGGAGACCACATTACTTCAGTAAATGACTATATGCTAGAAAATGATTTTTCAACAACTACAGGCAACAAGCTTATACCACCAAAGGAAAGACTAAGATCAGAAGAGATGTTGAATCCCACCTGGAGAAAGAATTCGCCACTCTGATGGACATTAAAAACCCAATGGCTAATGAGTCTAGCACTGAAAACTTCTTGCCAGTGAAAACTGGTACTATCTCATCAACAGATGCCATTTCCTTAATCGATTTTTCCACTGACATAGCAAAAGAAGATATTCTCTTGAATACCATTGACCCAGGGGATAAAGATGTGTCAGCAACATCTGAAGTCTCTGGCACACCAAAGGAAAGCGCAGCTGGGATTGCTGACACCCCGATCCTTCCAACTACAATGGGTAAATCTGAAGTAAGCAATTATAGATCCTCAGTTAAGTTCAAAGTCGCTGCTGATGGGAATGCCCATGTTACTGATTCCTCTGTCCCTGAGGCTGAAATCACTCCAGCTACTGAAAGAAACCTCACCACTATTCCAGACATAACTGCCCTTACAGAAGAAAAAATAACAGAAATTGACTTAATTCTTCCAGAAAATGACCCCAATGTTGTGCCTAAACTAACTGATTCTGATGAGGAGAAGTTCATCACTGTGTTTGAACTCACTACCACTGCTGAAAGAGACAAAGATAACCCAGAAGATATTCTGCTAACTGATGAAGAGTCTACAGATGGAGTCAGTGTTTGGATGGAGAGGGATATGGCAAATGAAGAAGAGAGTCATTCTGTTTTGCTTACTGCTGTAGAATCCAGATATGACTTTGTCATCCCTGCATCAGTAGCTATGAACCTCACAGAAGATTCGCTTACAGAAGAAGATTTGCCTGAAAATAATAGAATGGAATCTGTAACTAAGAATACTGACGAACTGTCAGGAACTACTCCTGATCTAGATGCATTCAGCCATAAAGAAGACAATTTCACTACTGAAACGGGCGTCTTTAAACTACTGAAAGAAGAACCAGATGAGTTCCTGATTTGAAAGCAACAACATAAATGCCACAAAGTATTGTGCACTGGCCTAGGCAGCTAGTTTTAACATCTAAGAAGTTTGTCCAGCAAGCGATAAATCTTAATAAATGAAAGAATGTGAGCATTTAAGGCAAGTACAACACTTAGAAACTGAGTGGGTTTAAGAATAGTGGTCATGCAGCAGAATAAATTTTGGGAAACTTTAAAAAGTCAGCAATGCAAGAGTTCCCCTACTATCACAAAGTTTACTTGAGTTATCCAATAATTACTTCTTTTAATGTAACTTTTAATATAACTTTGGAGAGCAATAAAGCAAGCTCACTCCCCACTGCATCTAATCATATACATCATTTTAGTTAACCCTCAATAGCATATTTTAATGTGAGTTAGAGACAAAGAGAATCAAATTCATAAAATATCTCAAAAACAACTGTAGTATTAAAAGATCTTAAATGCTTATTCTAAACAGATACTTTTTAGTATGCAACCAATGATTCTCTACTGAAAAATATATTTGAAACCCATACTCATAGAAAAAATAAGGCTATTTAGTAATTGTTTAGCACCCACATGTAAGAAGTATAAGAAATAGTACAGGGTTCCTGGCTCATGCTGGATACAAACTAAGGCAAAATGATATTTTACAAAGGTGTGCTTTTGTCAAAAACAAATTGTGTGTAAACATATGAATTAATTTAATTCTTTTCTTTAAAAATCTCTTTCCTGAATTTTTGCTAATTTTTTTCAGGTCTTAAGCATTGATACTGCACTCTTCTTATGCTTTGGGGTAGCAATTCAAGGACATACATCATTCTTTTTTGACACCAACTGTTAAAATGGGCCTGTTTTCACTTGCTGAATTCTCTTCAATAAATCTTTTTGACAGCAACTGATTGACTGTGTTTAAGTGTGATTGATATTCTAGTCTGGAATTCTCAAATTAAAGATATGAGTGAAAAATATGAAAATTCATTGTTTAAAGAACAACTTAGCTCTGGCTATCAAGTAGAATTATCCTATAAGGACTCATAATTTTATTATATTTTATAATGTAAAACAAAGCCGAAGCACTAGTTGAAAGTTAAAGGGTACCTATACAGGAGGTGGGTAAAGAGGGATAGGAATTTACACCACTAGATAGACTATAGACTTTGTTGTTTAGTTGCTAAGTCATATCTCTTTTGTGACCCCATGGACTGTAGCCTATCAGGCTCCTTTGTCCATGGGGCTTTTCAGGCAAGAATACCAGTTCCTTCTCCAGGGAATCTTCCAGACCTAGGGATTAAACCTATGTCTCCTGCATTGACAGGAGGAGTCTTTACTGTTGAGTCACCAAGGAAGCCCAGACTATAGACTAGAATAATGTTAAGTTACTGCCTAACTACAGATTGTGTTGGATATACAAGCAAATATAATAAGAGACTACAGCTTCGACTTCACACAAATTCAGGTCCAGGGAAGTTGTGTCTGAAAAAGTGAGACTTAAACTAAAGATTGAAAAAATGTAGAGAATTGGGGATATAACCTGTCCAAAGCCCTGAGGCAAGAAATGCCTCAAATTATTCAAGAAAATGAACTGAATATGTGGTTGGAAAAATGACACAAGTTGAAATGGAAAAGTAGGCAGGAGAAAAACTATGTGGTGTTTGTTGAACATTCTGAATTTTATCCAGAATATATTTGAGAGCCATTAAAGGTTTTAATCACTTTATCCTCATATCAACCTTAGTACTGAACTAGGAAGCAAGCTGAAAAGCATCATTATTTTAAAACTCCAACTACAGTTTCTTCCAGGAACTTTGCTTAGGAAGGAGGATCTTCCGTTGCTTCTTCCTAGTTGGTTGCTAGCAATCATTTACATTCTTTGGCTTATAGTCACTCTAATCTCTGCCTCCTTCACCACACAATGCTCTCTTTGTGTGTCTCTGTGTCTGGATTACCCCTTCTTATATGGACACAGGTTATTGTATTAGGCCCCTCAGTCCTGGGTGACCTCACTGTGGTTACATCTGCAAAGATCTCAAGATTGAATAAGGTCACCTTCGCAGATTGTGGGAGTTAGAATTCCACCATACTTGGGAGTGGGAAGAAAGACACAATTCAATACATAACACCTGTTGATACAATGTTTATCTTCCCTACCAGTTTATATGTTGGATAATTAAGATGATTACATAATACATCATCAATACCAGAATACTTTTGAGACTGAAAGAAAGCATTATTAACAATGACTCCAAAACCAGGGGTATAAACTAGAGTTTCCTAAGTAAGCAGAGCTAGTCACCCCACCCTAAGAGAAGAGATTATATCCCCCTTATCCATTGCTCGATTCTGAGAGTTTTGAACGCAATAGAACCTCGATAAACATATGTTAAATGAATGAATTAAATTAAATGGTGAATGATGATGTCTTAGGTGATGAATCCTCTCAGAGGACAAATGGTATAAACTGGATACTTATGGATGAATATGAGTTTACTGGTACTGAAAGGGTATCACTGAGGCAAAGGCAAGAACAAAGATCCAGAAGCATAAAAATACTTAGTGTGCTCAATATCATTGAAGAAAATTTAAAGCACAGTGGATCAGACAGAGAATGGAACAGATGTATCAAATGACTGATAGAGCTTTTTGAAGGGAAAAATAATCAAACTGTCAGATCATTAATATGTCAGAGTTCCCCAAAGAAACAGAACCGATGATGATAGATGATAGATTTTAAGAAACTGGATGATTATAGTTGTAGAGATTGACAAGTTTGAAATCTACGGCATAGATTTATAGCCTGAAAATTAAGAGTTGATATTGCCATTTTGAATCCAAAACCCATAGGGCAAGTCCCCAGGCTAGAAATTCAGACAGTTCCTATGTTTCAGTATTAAGGCACAATTTCTTATTTTTTTAAAAATTTCAGTCTTTGCTTTCAATTGATTAGATGAGGCTAATTCACATTATGAAAATACGTTTTATCTAAAGTTAACTTATTCTTAATCACATCTACAAAATACCTTCACAGTAATATCTAGACTAGTGTTTGACTAAACAAGGTGCCACAATCTAACCAAATTCCCTCTAACACATAACATTAAATATTACATTATGTGTATAGCTATTTAGGGTTAAAATTTCATATAACTAACAGCTTATATTTCCTGAGTTAGTTTCACCATAAGTAATAGGGATTTTCACAGGAGCTAAAAGAAATTTTTGTGGTAAAATGCACTAATAATGTTGGGGCATATTTTCTGATGTCTTCAAATGAGAGTAGGTTTATGAAGTGCTCGTGTGTGCATGCATGCCCAGCTGCTCAGTCATGTTCGATTCTTTGCCATCCTATAAACTATAGCCTGCCAGGTTCCTCTGTCTGTGGGATTTTTCAGGAAAAAATACTGGAGTGGGTTGCCACTTTCTCCCCTAGGGGATCCTAACTAAGGGTTGCACACACATCTACATCTCCTGCATTGGCAGGTGGATTCCTTACCACGGAGCCATCTGGGAAGCCCCCAATATATGAAGTATTCATGGAGGTATATTTTTCACAGAGCCCCAGTAAATTGTGCTAGTAACTAATGCTCTGTGTAATATTTTAACAAATGCTGATGTGAAAATGAGAGGTGTCTAAAGTTCTAAGAAAGGGATTAATATGTTAATTTTGTTTTAGAAAGACTATTTTGATGAAACAGTAAAAGTTAGATTTGAGTATGATAGAGGAAGCAAGAGACAAACTACAGCAGAGATCAATAAGAATATATATTCAAATACTCAGTACATTCCAATATTTATCAGCATATTCCATTTACCCTACTAAATTAGTAATAAGCAGAAGCTTAACTACATCGCCTATGTGACATGAAAATTTTATGTAAAAATCTGAACATTCCAGTATCAGCCTCGGGCATTTGTTGTTCTAGGCAAGTTGGCTGCTTCTCTATAATGAGAACAAATTTTGTGAGTTGGAATCCTCACATTTTCTCTCATTCTATAGAGTTTTAGATTAGATATAACAAAGTCAGAAAAAAAAAGGGAATTAATATATATTAACTCTGGTTAATATATAATTAATTATATATAATTATATAGAGAGTATATAATATATAGTATATAATATATTAATAATTATATAATTATTTTATATTATATAATTATATATTACTATATAATATATTATATATAATTTTATACATTATAATTATTAATATATAATTAATATATATTAACTGTGGTGTGGTGGTGGTGGTGGTGGTTTAGTTGCTAAGTCATGTCTAACTGTTGCAACTCCATTGACTGTAACTCACCAGGATCCTCTGTCCAATGGATTTTCCAGGCAATAATGCTGGAGTGGGTTGCCATTTCCTTCTCCAGATCTTCCTGAACCATCAATTGAACCCTGGTATTTTGCATTGTACGCGAGTTCTTTACCAACTGAGTCACCAGGGAAGCCACTAAGGTGGTAAAAGCATTATTTATCACCTAAATTAGTCCAGGAAATCAATTAGCTGATAGTCACAAAAATGCCTGAGACAGAGTTCAACTACAATTTGTTCACTGTAAGAATTAATCAAAAATTTTCTTAACAGGAATGCAGTTCAGTTCAGTTCAGTTCAGTCACTCAGTCATGTCTGACTCTTTGTGACCTCATGAATCGCAGCTGCCAGGCCTCCCTGTTCATCACCATCTCCTGGAGTTCACTCGGACTCACGTCCATCGAGTCCATGATGCCATCCAGCCATCTCATCCTCTGTCATCCCCTTCTCTTCCTGCCCCCAGTCCCTCCCACCATCAGAGTCTTTTCCAATTAGTCAACTTTTCTCATGAGGTGGCCAAAGTACTGGAGTGTCAGCTTTAGCATCATTCTTTCCAAAGAAATTTCAGGGCTGATCTCCTTCAGAATGGACTGGTTGGATCTCCTTGCAGTCCAAGGGACTCTCAAGAGTCTTCTCCAATACCTAACAGGAATTAGACATACTTAAAGGTGGAAGCCTGGCGTGCTGTGATTCATGGGGTCGCAAAGAGTCGGACACGACTGTGTAACTGAACTGAACTGAAGTAAAAGGTGGTGCTGGTGGTAATGAACCCACCTGCCAATGCAGGAGATGCAGGAGACTCAAGTTGGATCCCTAGATTGGGAAGATCCCCTGGAGAAGGAAATGGCAACCCACTCCAGTATTCTTGCCTGAAGAATTCCATGGACAGAGGAGCATGGCAGACTACAGTCCATAGGGTCACAAAGAGTTGGAAAGGACTGAAGTGACTTAGCATGCATGCAAAAATATTTTGGTGCAAAGGAAAGACAAAAGTGAAGTGAAGTCACTCAGTCTTGTCCAACTCTTTCTAACCCCATGGACTGTAGCGTGCCAGGTTCTTCTGTCAATAGGATTTTCTAGGCAAGGATATTGGAGTGGGTTTCCATTTCCTTCAGCAGGGGATCTTCCCAACCCAGGGATCGAACCCAGGTCTCTTGTGTTGCAGGCAGATTCTTGACAATCTGAGCCATTAGGGAAGCCCATAGAGATAAATAGATCTGGGTTAAAATATTAGGATGTGAATCTGTGAGCTAGTTCTTCTGTAAAGTTTCAGTCTCTTCTTGTACAAAGTTACTTTCTATGTAAAAGCACAGAGATCTAAGACTACACCTTGATCTTGATTTTAGATTGTTCTCATTGCAATAAGTTATTCTAAAAAATTTAAGAAACAAACAACAACAAAGAAAACAATATCTGAGGAGATATTGTGTCCAGTGACCTCAAATTCACCTTGAGCACTGAAAGTCTGGAAGTTCTCATCGTATCTTCAAGTCATCACTGGGGGAATTAATGCCAGGATGTGCTGTGCGGAGTCGTTCAGTCATGTCCAACACTTTCTGACCCCATGTACTGTAGCCTGCCAGATTCCTCTGTCCATGGGGATTCTCCAGGCAAGAATACTGGAGTGGGTTGTCATGCCTTCCTCAATACCAAGATACACAATTGTTAACAGCTAACTTGAAAGAAAAGCATCACAAATTCAATTATGCACCAGTAAACTTCCCACCTGTAAGTATATGATGTTTTTCCATCTTTCTGGTAATAAATGACACTTTCATGGAAAGTAAAACCTACTAACATCAAAGCAAATGTCAAACTATTGCAATGCTCACATTTTCAACAGCTCAATGTTTGGCACATTTCTTCTAAGCAAGACAACTACTGTCATGCACAACATAACTTCTGTTAAAATTTGAAGAATTATTAGTCTAGTGGTAAAAAGGATAGTGAAAGTGAAGTCGCTCTGTCATGTCCAACTCTTTGCTACCCCATGGACTGTAGTTTACCAGGCTCCTCTGTCCCTGGGATTTTCCAGGCAATAGTACTAGAGTGGATTGCCATTTCCTTCAGGGGATCTTCCCGACCCAGGGATCGAACCCGGGTCTGCTACATTGTAGACAGATGCTTTACAGTCTGAGCCACTGGAATCAAATGGCTCACTACTCATCTTTTTCTCATTTTTATGTACAAAAGAAAGCAAGACATGAATGTAACGTTTGCAGCTGCCCTCCAGCTACTTAATGTTTCAGTTGAACTAACTTCATAATCTCTGAAAACTTTCAGTTCAGTTCAGTCGCTCAGTCATTTCCAACTCTTTGTGACCCTGGGGACTGCAGCACACCAGGCCTCCCTGTCCATCACCAGCTCCTGGAGTTTACCCAAACTCATGTCCATTGAGTCAGTGATGCCATCCAACCATCTCATCCTCTGTCATCCCCTTCTCCTCCTGTCCTCAATCTTTCCCAGCATCAGAGTCTTTTCAAATGAGTCAGCTCTTCACATCAGGTGGCCAAAGTATTGGAGTTTTAGTTACTTTATCTTAAAAAGTTGAAGATGAACACAAAAAAGCTATCATCTTCTAATACGTTCTGCCACCTCAGATTCCACAACATTTGCACATAGCAGCAAGGCAAATATTGTAAATAACAATCTTTACTTATGAAAATGTGCATTAATCCTAGGGTTTGCAGTCTGGTTTCAATAATTATGGCTTGTTGGTAAAAAGTCAAGTTGTTTAACAAACCATCCACAATAAAGGAAAGAAATCGACCTACAATATTATTTTTAAATTATAAAGAATAAGCCTTCACTTTTTCTGATGCATAGATAATTAACCATGATGTTTTCTCAGGAAAAATGAAAAAGACAGATGTCAGCTTTTAAAGATTATAACACTCTTTACTTTGTTGCTTCAGGAAATAGTTTGGATTAGCACGACCTACAATATTATTTTTAAATTATAAAGAATAAGCCTTCACTTTTTCTGATGCATAGATAATTAACCATGATGTTTTCTCAGGAAAAATGAAAAAGACAGATGTCAGCTTTTAAAGATTATAACACTCTTTACTTTGTTGCTTCAGGAAATAGTTTGGATTAGCCCAGAAGCAAATGCTAACATACTAATTATAAGAATACCTTAGCAATCGGAACAAAATAGATTATAAGCCATGAATCACCTATACTCTTTCTCTGAGCTTCCAGACCTCAGAAGCTAAGGCAAGGCTGACGTTACTGGATGACCAGAGAGAGAATCCTTTATTATGATATCATTTTGTAAATTTCAAAAACTTAAAACAATTTTCTTTAGACTTTGACTTTATATTGTTTCTGATTAGTGTAATTATTATGAGATTATAAACTCTTATTTTCAAAGAGTTCAAGTGGATAATGCATTTGAACAAAAACATAAATACAAAAAAATGGAAATGCTTTAACAAATTTATCAATGTATAAGTTCTATGTGCTTTTATTAGTGAAATGTTAATACTTTCTGTAAACCTGATAATAATTAAGAAAATAGCTTGTCCTCTGGAATCCCAAATAGCTACAAAGTGGCCCTTTTTAGGCAT
>SJYC01089224.1:0-10785 GCA_006408675.1 Madoqua kirkii
TTCAATGAATACAATCAATATTTTTCATTTATAGTTTGGTGGTCTTTAGAATTCCCAATATATGTATATAGGACCTTGTAGCATCATGATTTGAAATTATTTACTATGAATTTACCTCTGTAGTATCATTCTTGGATAACATTTAATCTTTGTTGAATCCTCAAAAAGAAATGTGTGAAGAAGATAATTGATTGTAAGGAAAACTATAAAATAAATCTGCAACTGTATGAGATTTCACATGAATCAACTAAATTAAGATGTTCTAGACATGATATATAAATTCCCATCAAGATTATGAGCTTAGTATCTTCTTATATTTTTAGATCTTTTTCCCTAATGCTTGCACCGAAGTTACATTATCTAAAAGGTGATGAGAACCTTGTCTTAGGCTTATTGCAACAAACATAATTCAGTATCATATCATAAACAACCAAAGTCTTATGGGCACTCCTAACTATGGGAACTTTCTCTTCCCTCCTTGTCCCATGTTAAAATGCTGATTTATCTTATATCAAATTCATGAGGGCTTCCCGGGCTTCCCTGGTGGTTGGTAAAGAATCTGCCTGAAATTCGAGAGACTGGGGTTCAATCCCTGGGTTGGGAAGATCCCTTGGAGAAGGGAACAGCTACCTACTACAGTATACTGGCCTTGAGGATTCCATGCACTGTAGAGTCCATTGGGTCTCAAAGAGTTGGACACAACTGAGTGACTTTCACTTTCACTTTTAAATTCATGAAGACTTTGGCTCCATTATGGTCTCCAGTTTCAGCACCTGAGTTAATGATAGTCATTTTGACAAAAAAAAAAAGCCAAACCTAGCACTACCTGGACACTGAAGACTGTTTGGCAATACCATTATGAGAATATGAGGTGAGAGCAATTCTTTTGCTTAAAGACCTCCAGAAAAATTGGTCATCCTGCAGATGTTGACTCCAGCCATGAAATTAAAAGATGCTTATTCCTTGGAAGAAAAGTTATGACCAACCTAGATTGCATATTCAAAAGCAGAGACATTACTTTGCCAACAAAGGTCCGTCTAGTCAAGGCTATGGTTTTTCCAGTGGTCATGTATGGATGTGAGAGTTGGACTGTGAAGAAGGCTGAGCGCCGAAGAATTGATGCTTTTGAACTGTGGTGTTGGAGAAGACTCTTGAGAGTCCCTTGGACTGCAAGGAGATCCAACCAGTCCATTCTGAAGGAGATCAGCCCTGAGATTTCTTTGAAGGGAATGATGCCAAAGCTGAAACTCCAGTACTTTGGCCACCTCATGTGAAGAGTTGACTCATTGGAAAAGACTCTGATGCTGGGAGGGACTGGGGGCCAGAGGAGAAGGGGACGACCCAGGATGAGATGGCTGGATGGCATCACTGACTCAATGGAGGCAAGTCTGAGTGAACTCCGGGAGTTGGTGATGGACAGAGAGGCCTGGTGTGCTGAGATTCATGAGGTTGCAAAGAGTCAGACACAGCTGAGTGACTGAACTGAACTGAACTAATACACTGACAAAGGAGAGTGAGGGGGAGGTAAGCAATGATTTACTAAACATTGGTAAGGTGAGGATAAAAAGAATGAGAGCATATTAGGCAGTGAAAAATTAGGTAAAACTGACATTTGCAATAACTTGGACGACAAACCTTCCATGTGCCCATAACTCTAGGGTAGTGGATGAAAAAAGTTAGTGCTTCCTTTCCCATCTCCTTTGCATCAGTTAAATGAGTGTCAGGTCATTTATTTTGTAAGTATATTTTTCTTCTATTTTGTGGGTTTTTATAAGCTTTGCTAAATTTCAAGTTCCCAGACAGGTACAAATGTAGGGAGGGAGGGAGGTAAGTAAATAAATTCTAAAATGTACATATATATTATTTTCTGAATCCTCCTTCATATTTGGTAAACAATCAGAACTATATATATCAACAATTGATTGTATTGTTTTCTTCACAATACAGCAGATTCTGAAGGGTTTTCCTTTAATTTTACATGAAGGAATATATTCTCCACCCAAAGAGAAGGATTTTGATAGAATGTATATTATAGTATGAGATAGTCCAGGATAAAATGGAATGGGATGGACTGGATAGGACACGGAACATGTTGTGCTTTGTAACTCCTTATTCTGTTACATATGTGTATGTAGGTACATACGGGGCAAAATTGTACTGGGCCAATAATGTATTTCTTACTGCTATGCAGCAATCTTAAATTTTTAAAGCAATGACAGCATATCTGAAAGAATATTACGTTTATGTTCTGCCATTAACTCTATACTGACTTCCAAGAGAAGGGACAGAGTTGAAAGATTTCAAGAAAGACAAAAACTCACTGGACTTGTATTCCAACTGAGATACAAGTGGAAATACTTGGGTGGAAAAGCTTAAAAGAAGGTATTTGTGATTCTTCCCTACCAAGTGAGATATCTGAATGAATGACTTAGAAGCAGAATACATCAGGTTAATAGCAACCTTAAATTTGACACTTGAGGTGGACAAGAGAAAGGTAATTGGAAATGAGAGAAGATAGAGAGAGATAAGAAGACACTATAACAGAATGCAGTGAGCACAGCCCTTACCAGGCTGCAACTGCTGGGCATCGTTACTCCACTCCTGTTGCCAGGAAATAGGTATTGCTCAGCCATTGGTTGGCATCTCAGTTGGCTCCACCCACAAGCAATGAACTGTCAATGAGGGACTATTAGAGAAGTGATTCAGCCAATGGTGGAAAGTGTGGTGGTCATCAGGTGGAGAGTAAGCAAAGAGGCAGATTCAGGCCTTCTCCCCCAGAGACTCTCCAGCTCACCCAGCTTTGGACCAGGAGGTAAGCTAGAGGGCTTAGAGAACAGACTGGACTATGGACTCCAAGACTCTAAAGCCCTCATCAGGGCCGTAAACTCAGCTTGGCAGCAGGCCTTGAGGCAGCACTGAATCTCTGTCCCATCCCCATCTCTGCAACCTAGTAGCAGTGGCAGGTTGCCTGGCTGCAGTCAGTGGGCCTTGGCTTCCCCCACCTCCCCCCCTCCCCCGCCCCCGATCCCATTTGGGTGGCCTTAGGAGCCTGAGGGTCAGTTGGTTTGGCCACCTGGCTCCCTCAATGATGACAGCTGGGCAGGGTCTGGGAACCTAGCCCTAAGGGAGCTGTCAACTGAGATCTGCATCTTCTTAACCAGGACTGGGACCTTGGAGAGTGAAAGTTGTGCCTTAGGACCTTGGCCTTTCTTGTCGAGGTAGAGAATAACATTCGTTTAGTAGAGATTTACAGGAACATTATTGCCTGACCGTGACCTGACTTCAAGAACAAAAGATCTGATACCAAGAAGTTTGCAACAACTAGCCATGTGCCTCCCTCACATTTACTATAAAAAGGCTTTGCTGAAAGCTTTTGAGAAGTTTGCGGTTTTTAAGAAACAAGTCACCCATCTCCTTGCATGGCCCTGTAATAAACCTTTCTCTGTTCCAAATGCCAATGTTTTCAAGTTGTTTGGTCTCATTCTGCATTGGGCACACAGACTTGCATTTTCAGTAACACAGTACATGGATAGGACTCTCAATTGAATATTTAAGTCACCAAGGATAACTTCAGCCATGTGACAGTGTCATTGACAAAAGAAACGACTACAAAAAGCAAAAAGTCAGTGTGTGGAACTGAATGGAATTAGCTTTAAATGAGCATATATAACACAAAGCTAAAGGATTCAGTTCAGTTCAGCTGCTCAGTTGTGTCCACCTCTGTGACCCCATGGACTGCTGCATGCCAGGCTCACCAATTCCTGGAGTTTACTCAGACTCATGTCCATTGAGTCAGTGATGCCATCCAACCATCTTATCCTCCGTTGTCCCCTTCTCTTCCTGCCTTCAATCTTTCCTAGCAACAGGGTCTTTCCTAGCTAAAGGATTAATATTTCCCAAATATGAATTTTAGCCTTGATTCTCAGACTTCTGGCTATGAAGGCACAACAAGAGAGATCATATTTACAAGTGACATGTTGCCACAGTTTAGGGTGGCCATAGTACTCCCACAAAAATATTTCTGAACCACCAGAACACCCAACCACAGCTCATTAACTCACAAATTCCTCTGAAATCAGTATAATCTTATGACTTGTCTAAAAGTTTTTCCATTCACATTCAGACTTCCTTCTCATGATCACACATTTCCCAGGTTCAGAGTAACTGGGACATAGGAAGTTGTACCAAAATTTCACCAAATTCCCACCAGGATATTACCATATGTTATGTTGCTACTTGTTTTGTATAGTTTTTAAGTCAACTTGCTGAAGAATATTTTGTCCTATAGGTTTGAACATCATTCCCAGCCCAAGACCACTGCTGCCAGTAGAGGAGAGTAGGTATCACAGCCATTCAGTCACTCAGCGGTCATATCACTCAGTCCTTTCAGGAGACACCAGTTATTTTTCATGGAATTTAATGTAAGTGTCATTAACTGGACGTTATGAATTCTTAATGTGTAACTAAAGAGGCAAAATGAGAAGACCAAGATACCAAGCAGACAGTGACTGAAAAAAAAAGCCAGTATTCATTGGGCCAAGGGGAGAAAGGGTAAGTTTTGAAATTATTAAAACTTAGAATCTTGCAGGAAGGATCCTGCAGTATGAAATGACAAACTATGGAAAAGCAGAACTTGGCTGGTGCTGGTTTCTCTGAGTTTTAGAGACAGAGTCCGTTTAGTCCAAAACCTGGTCTGATACAGCAGGGTGCTGGAAGCTGGGAACCCGCATCTCTGAGATGACTTAATGATGTTCTCTCTGTGCTTCAGACTGTTGTATCCTCACAGTCTCCTATAAGATGGTCTTGCAGTGGCAGCAGGTATTTAGGAAATATAATTTTGCATTCTTTGTCTTAGAATCAATTCCCAAACTAGTATAAACTTTAGGTTCCTGAAAATCTAGATCAGCCTATAATTAGGATAATAGAGATTTATTCAATTTTACTTTACCTTTTTACAAAGGAAGCTTTGAGAGGTTAAAGAGCTTTATCACAAGATAATATTATGCATAAATGGCAAAGTCAATACTGGAACTAAGGTCTTTTGAATTTCAGAACACAATACACCATTTTCCCTCTAATTTGAAAGTTGTTTAAGAATTTGTACTAGTTTTCAGGCAATGACACATGTAACTGTCATTACTTTTTAATATACTTAATTTTTTAGTTCTTATTATTTTTAAGCAACATCCTCATCAACACCCTATGAATAATTTTTTTAGGAAAAAACATTGTTGAACATGTCTGGTAAGATCTTAGTACTAACTACCACTCAATTGCTTCATCATTTAAAAAGCTGGATGTTAATTTCTTCATGACAATGTCCTAGAGTTATTTTGCATATTAAATTTTAAAATAAAACCTTATTTATACACTAACAAATCTCACATTTATAGTTTAAATTTTTGTAAGTATTAGGTCTAGTTTACAGAGAAAACTTGTACACAGATTTCTTAATAAAGTGAAACTGTGACAAAGAAAAAATATATATATTGGATATTAAGATGAAGCTAGAAATCATGCCCAAGAGAGATCTCAAGTGGGAAACTGATATCTTTGATTCATATTGATTGATCCTGTTTATATAACTCCAAAGAAACAAAGCTTACTGCTCCGCAGGAGGGCAGCGGACTTCAAATATATTCTGCTAAATCTATTTATATCCGAAGATAGTTTCCATCTGCCCAAGTCAGTCTCTGCACTAACAATAGTGTGACACTAGATCACCTTGACTTTCCTGTGACCTGAGACATTAGCTCACTTAGTACTATTCTAGAGACCTTTCATTCAGGAACTTTTCGAGCCATGATTGATTAAAGTTTAACTTGAGTGACAGTCTCTATTTCTTAACAGACATGTGCTTCTGTTGACTTGTCTTATTCTAATTTGTTAGTCACAACCCCCTCAGGAATTGTCTTTCAGTTTTGCCAGTGTTCATTCTAAGTCCTTCAGAGTCAGTGATCCATTCCAACATAGATCACCCCTGGATTTGAAACACTTGGCTAATAAATATACTGGCATCTAAACAAAAAAGAAAGGATACTCATCTTCTGACAAGCTAGATTACTGTCAGAGAACAGAGAGGTTTATTGAACTTTCCATGTAAACCTAGAAGTAGAACCGTCTTTATTATTTGGGCATGTTATTGTTCAATGCAGACTAGAGGTTAAAATTAGCAAAACAATATACTCCATTATGTGATTAGAAATTTTAAGGCAATTAAGACAAAGCAAATAAAATGAAGTATGGTGATTTAAAACTAAGATCAACTCTCAAAATGGGGTTTCTTTGTCCCCAAACCACCTACAAGTTCCAAAATATTTTTAGGAACAAATATTTCAATATTCTGTGACTTTAACAATTAGCATCATGTCAAAAACCCAGTAGGGATTTAACAACTGGTGAATGAGTGAATGAATGAACAAAAGAATAACTAAACTCCATGACATGAAAATTATAAATTCCAACATTCTTCAACTGCAAAAATTGAGGCAAATGAGGTTAAAAAGCTAGTCTGGCATAAGCCAAGAAATAAAGGCTGATATTGGGAATTGAGGTAAAATAACCATAGATTCACTTGATTAATCTCTGCAGCACATTATGACATGTAATTTCATGAAGCTGATGAAGGTTATGTAGACTCAGGAACCAACATGAAATCCTTGTTAACTCAGTATTCAGGCCTTGAAGTGAGCAGATTTAGGTTCAGTAGTGCCTACACGTAAAATGGAGATGACAAGAGAACTCAATTCACCCTACCCTGTCTTGTGATTTCCCAACTTAATAATGTGAGCACCACATAATCTTTTAGAACATTCTCTCAGAAAACTATTTTAGTTCTTTAAGGATAAAAAGAAGCTTCCTTTAAAATGTCCTTTTAAGTCTTTTAAATGACATAAATATCATGAAGTAATTATAGGCACAAAGAATTAAAATATAGTTCGAATTCAGCAACTGCACAAATCTGGCCTCTTCCACCACTAGATTTCTCTCTTGCTATTTCCAAAACTTAGATCAAAATCCTATTCCAAGCATCCGCTTTTCTCATCTTTCAAAAAACTGATTCAACTACACCAATGTTTCATAAATGAAAGAAAAAATATATAGATTCAGACATGTAGAAACACCCAAGGATAAAATAGTTATAATTTCATAATTTTAACTGAAAAACAACAAAAACATAAAGACATAAGACAGTCCAAAAGTCAAGTTCCAACAGTCAAGAGACATATTGGAAATGCTCTGAATCTAACTAGCCATGGTAATGTGTTTGCTCTTTAGCAACATCTATTTAATAATGTCTTCTAATTTTAATTCTAGATCATTCCCCCAAACTCTCTCTAGATCAAGTTAGAGTTTCATTTTAAAATAATTTTATTTTTTAACTTCCCACATAATGTATTTAACTTTTAGATAACATAGTAAACATAATGATAGGGTGTGCATGTGTGTGCTAAGTCCTTTCAGTCGTGTCCAACTCTTTGCGACCCTATGGACTATAGCCTGCCAGGCTGGTCTGTCCATGGGATTCTCCAGGCAAGAATACTGGAGTGGATGCTCATGCCCTCCTCCGTGGGGTCTTCCAGACCCAAGGATGTAACCCACATCCCTATGTCTCCTGCTTGGGCAGGCAAGTTCTTTACCACTAGTGCCACCTAGGAAGCCCCTATAGTCTGAAATACTGGAGTGGGTAGCCATTCCCTTTGCCAAGGAGATCTTCCCAACCTAGGGATGGAATCCAGGTCTCCCACATTGCAGGTGGATTCTTTACCAACTGAGCCAGCAGGGAAGCCCAAGAATACTGGAGTGGGTAGCCTATCCCTTCCCCAGTGGATCATCCCAACCCAGGAATCAAACCAGACAGATCTGATGCATTACAAACAGATTCTTTACCACCTGAGCTACCAGGAAAGTGGTCATGATAGTATACATAATCAAAAGTGACTCATTAAAATTACTTGAAATACAACACTTTCTGCTTCTCTTTAAAATAAAGAAGCAGTGGTTCACTTGAAGCTCCAGACTATTTTGTTGAAACAAAAGGGCATTGTGATTCATTATATAATATATGTTTCCTCAGGAAACACCAAATACTGAATGGATCAAAGCTCCTCCTCAGAAATGGAAAAAAAAAAAAAGAAGAAGAATACTTGCCGGAAAAGATTGCCAAATTGGCAATGACAATCTCCTACCTTTGTTTAAAGAATATCAACCAAATCTCAACTAGGCTTTTCCTTGTTATCACTATGTATCCCTTGCATCTATATAACAGCTGAGATTTCTTATTCTTTCTCTACTTCATTTGCCATCTTTCAAAAAGTCCCTGGCAGGACTAATTTGACCAGCAGGATAATCAGCTCTGAGAAGGCTCTCCTATAGCGGTAAGTACATAAAAGTATAAACTAAAGGATTTTTACTTTGAAATTTAAATTTTTCTCAGACTTTCAAAGACATAATTTTATGGGGTTTTTTTTAGCATATTCATTTTCAACAAAAGAATAGTATGTGGCTTACATAATATTTAGTTACCATAAAGCATATTAAATGTTGAGAAATTCCACGTATCAAAAAAAAGCATTTATTTTAGGCCCCTGGGACAATTAATCTATCCAATTACACAATCAATTAACCTATCCCTCTGATGTACCTTAATGATTTTTGACCTTCATAATGACCAAAATACTGTCAGATGTACTCTTAGAGAATGATTGCACAATATGTTTTTATTATTTGCTTGGCTTTCCTTTACTGAGATTTTAAGAATGTGTCTTAGGAGAAATGATGCTTAAAAATATAACCATATGCATATATATTCAAGGAATTTTCTTCCCTAGATCATTTTAAGACTCAGATTGTTCAGCCAACACACTTAAGTGATGGGCAGAGATAATTGTCCAAAAGCTGCTACTGCTACTGCTGCTAAGTCGCTTCAGTCGTGTCCGACTCTGTGCGACCCCAGAGCCGGCAGCCCACCAGGATCCCCCGTCCCTGGGATTCTCCAGGCAAGAATACTGGAGTGGATTGCCATTTCCTTCTCCAATGCGTGAAAGTGAAGTCGCTCAGTTGTGTTGGACTTTTCACGACCCCATGGACTGCAGCCTTCCAGGTGCCTCCGTCCATGGGATTTGCCAGGCAAGAGTACTGGAGTGGGTTGCCATTACCTTCTCAAAAGCTAGACTGCACAAAGGTGCATGAGGTTGCTTTCCCACAACTCAAGCTCAGGTACTTCAAATATATTGTCAATTTTGAGCCAACTGAGAGTAAAATACCTGGACACCTCCCTTTTCTGTGCACAGGTCTTTAATATACCACGTGAGGATTTTTTGAAGTTTTTTGTGACCACTCATCATAGACTGAAACACCTTAGTAGAATGTTATTAAAACTAGGAAAGGATTTATAGTATGCAATAATTTTCCTTTAAACTGTATCTAGTAGGGTGATACTGTTTCTTTCCTTATTTTTCAGTTGTACCAAGAAATTAAATTTAAAACATAAGATCTAGTTAAGAAATTAATATCTGAAATATGAGTCTGTAGAAATCTACAAAGCCCTATAATCACTGTTTTACAACACCAAGATACTCAAATCCAAATAAGCTGTCCATTTCAAAGTAGCAACTTCTGAAATCCAAAACCTTAGTTATAAAAGTTCCTATGGTATAAATGCTTTCTGAACAACTTTTTTGCCATTCACAAGCCAAAAGTTAAAACTAATTTCATCATTCTAAAGTTAAATGTTACTACAGCCTACTGACATTAATTGTGAGCCCAAAATAATATTAGACAAAATTCTTAAAATGCTGCAGTAGTATTCCTGTAAAATCCTGTGGATGAAGGAGCCTGGTAGGCTGCAGTCCATGGGGTCTCTAAGAGTCAGACACGACTGAGCAACTTCACTTTAACTTTTCACTTTCGTACACTGGAGAAGGAAATGGCAACCCACTCCAGTGTTCTTGCCTGGAGAATCCCAGGGAAGGGGGAGCCTGGTGGGCTGCCGTCTCTGGGGTCGCATAGAGTCAGACACGACTGAAGCAACTTAGCAGCAGCAGTATTCCTGTATGAGTCATATACAAGTGGTGGGACACTTTCCAAATAGTACTATTAAAAAGTAATGCTGATCAGCCACTGTGCTCACTTTCAGGAATAACCATAAGGATGAAACCATTGTGCTTGACCTTGGGCCTTTTGGCCTTTGTAACATGTTTCTCGGTAAGTCTCCTTACACACATCTGTATATTTTTCTAACAACTACTACTTCAGATTTCTTTTTGCATTATACTTTATATATTAGTAGTTAGCAATCATTGTTGCACTGTTCTAGTGTTTTAATCTGCCTTAAATTTAAAAGCTAACTTAATTTCAAAAGCAACATATTGCTCATGGCTGCTATTTGGGGAAGTTTGGATCTACAATATCAGGCTACTTTATACAGACACGAACAAATGTGGGTCCCACACATTAGCAATTTCACAAGTAGCTGAAACAAATTGATTGCAAATCTTTGATCCAACATACTGAAAGACAATATTTGAACATTATTGATATTTAACACTGTTGTTTAATGTTATTGGGACTTTATTTCCTAATCTATAAAATGAGATAGTTAAAAAAGAACATTTATGGTCATCATAGTGTTCATGGAAAATCCCATGGACAGAGGAGCCTGGAAGGCTACAGTCCATGAGATCACAGAGTCGGACAGCACTCAGCACATATACATAGTGTTCATCTATATCAGAGTAAACAGATTCATTTATTAAAATATGCTATATATTCCGTACTTCATCC
>SJYC01089229.1:0-12960 GCA_006408675.1 Madoqua kirkii
ATCTCATAGAAGAAATGGAGAGGCCTCATAGTCAACAAAAGAATCTGAAATGCAGTACTTGGATTCAGTCTCAAAAACAACAGAATGGTCTCTGTTGGTTTCCAAGACAAACCATTCAGTATCACAGTAATCAATATTTATGCCCTGACCATTAATGCTGAAAAAGCTGATGTTGAATGATTTTGTGAAGACCTACAAGACTTTCTAGAACTAATAACCACAAAAGATGCCCTTTTCATTATAGATAGCTGTAATTCAAAAGCAGAAAGACAAGAGATACCTGGAATAACAGGAAAATTTCTCCTTGGGAATACAATTTTTAGATTTGATTTGTTCTTTAGCTAAAACTTAAATCATTGATTTAGAAGGTTATAATAGTTTTAAATATATGCTTTCTTATACTGACAACAAAATCATATAATGATAACTACTTTTTCTGGTTCTCAAGACTTTGAATATATTTTAATCTAAGTTAAGCCATATTTTGCACTTGAAATACAATTTGTTATTTTGAAAATAATTTATTTATTAATGTCTCATTTTATATCTAGACATTTTGGCATTTTCTGCTTATATTTTTGTTGTTGTTGTTGTTTACTACATCTATTAATGTCACTGAATTAATTTCTACCAACCTTATTTTCTCATCTGTATGATTTCCAGTGGTATCCATGGTCCTGAGTCAAGGCTGAGGTCTCAAAATTTAGCCCTTCACTGAATTGGTAAATACCTCTGAGGACAGCCACAGATACACAGCTCACAGATAAAAGACTTTTTCCTTCTGTAGAATTTTATTCCTGTTAGTCTGTGCTCCTTCTGTGGTTCTGTAATGCTTTAACATGCATGATTTCTGTAATTCATTCAGCTTGTCTTGTATAAATGAGGTCATTGACCTGTCATAGACTGTTGCAATATACTCATGTTTAAAAGTTTAATACAGGTTTTATGCTACTCTTGTTATCTTAAAAATTGTATATGTAATTAATTTTATAAGATAAATGATAATGATATTTATGCATTTTTTTGGTGTGATGCATGCCTTGAAATAATATAACCATGTTCATTCCTTTCATGGCAATAGATTAAGTTCAGTTCGTAAAGAACATATAGTAAGAATATTGAATGAATTTATAGAGCACACTTACTTTTTATTTCTATAAGTAATTTTAAATTTGCTATGATACTGTCTCCAAAATATATTGTTTCTTCATAGGCACGATCACTGATTGCATATTTTATCTACCCTTTCTACTTGAACTTGGTATAATATTGCAGTTTAAGGGATGTTTATTACTCTTTTTACAACTTCACTCAAGGGATTTGCTTTAACCAAAGGCAATTAACATCCTATAGGGTCACTACGCCAAAGCCTTTGACTGTGTGGATCAGAGATGAGAATACAGGACTACCTGACCTGCCTCCTGAAAAATCTGTATGCAGGTCAAGAAGCAACAGTTAGTACTGGACTTGAAACAACAGACTGGTTCCAAATTGGGAAAGAAATACATCAAGGCTGCATATTGTCATCCTGCTCATTTAACTTATATGCAGAGTACATCATGAGAAATGCTGGGCTGGAGCAAGCACAATCTGGAATCAAAATTGCCAGGGTAAATATCAATAACTTCAAATATGCAGATGATACAACACTTATGTCAGAAAGCAAAGAAGTAAAGAGCCTCTTGATGAAAGTGAAAAAGGAGAGTGAAAAGTTGGCTTAAAACTCAGCATTCAGAAAACTAAGATCATGGCAACCAGTGCAATCACTTTATGGCAAATAGATGAGGAAACAATGGAAACGGTGAGAGACTTTATTTCTTTGGGCTCCAAAATCACTGCAGATGGTGACTGCAGCTATAAAATTAAAAGATGCTTGCTCCTTGGAAGAAGAGTTTTGACCAACCTAGACAGCATATTAAAAAGCAGAGACATTACTTTGATAACAAAGGTCCATCTAGTCAAAGCTATGGTTTTCCCAGAAGTAATGTATGGATGTGAGAGTTGGACTACAAAGAAAACTGAGCATCAAATAATTGATGCTTTTGAATTGTGGTGTTGGAGAAGGCTCTTGAGAGTTCCTTGGACTTCAAGAATACCCAACCAGTCAATCCTAAAGGAAATCCATCCTGGATATTCATTGGAAAGACTGATGCTGAAGCTCCAATAATTTGGCCACCTGATGCAAAGAAATTACTCTTTGGAAAGGCCCTGATTATGGGAAAGACTGAAGGTAGGAGGAGGAGATGACAGAGAATGAGAAGGTTGGATGGCATTTCCAACTCGATGTACATGTGTTTGAGCAAGCTTTGGGAGTTGGTGATGGACAGGGAGGCCTGGCGTGCTGCAGTCCATGGGGTCAAAAATACTTGGACATGAATGAGCAACTGAACTGAACTGAGAGTCATCACATGAGGATTGTGGTCGTTCAGTGTCTGTATCTGGAGGCCCCCTTATTACATGTACCGTGTGATGATTTGCTCCACTTGAATTATTCAACAGCCTAGGTACCCATATCTTTAGATTTTCCTATATGAAGACTAATGCATTCCAAATTTTGTCTCTCATTATTGTATAAACATAATCTCATCCCAAAGTTTCTTTTAGTCCTACCTTATTGTTTCATATCCCTCATAAATATGTTCATTTTCTCTCTTTTCACAGGTGTACTAACCTCACTTAAGATGATAATTATTATCATTTTACCAACATAAGGAGGTGTAGCTGTCAACAATTTTGAAGGTTGAGAAAGTGAAATTTTACCTTACATGTAGGCTAACAAAATTACCTGCCAGTTTCATACTGACACAGATTCCTGAATCAGAGACAAAGACTTCACCACTTAAGGTAAAAATAGTAGCTAGAGAATGAACATGATGGCTTATGCTGCTTTCTGTCTCCCAAGTGTAACATGAAAGCACATCTGGATCCTTCTCACAGTGATCAGTGCTTCTGTAGAGGACCACTAAGCTGGGGTTTCACTATTTGGTAGTGAATGAAAGCAATCTTGCTTTTTGTTTCTGAAATCCTTCAAGTTTGCTCACTGAAAACCAATCCTGAGAAGTGGTACAGATCAAAAGTGATAAGGCCTTGATTTCTTGGAGTATGAATCAATAATGTGTGTATGTCCTTTAAGCCCTATGATATGGAAAAAGAGAAAATTAGAGAGGGGTATATCCCTCAATGTACAGTTTGGCTTTCTACTTATCCTTGAAGGTGAAGATTTGGGGTATTAAAGGAGCATGTTCAGGATTTTCACCATGAGCATATTCATTGAAAATGTTGTTGCCACATAACTTATTGGTCATAAAACAACTTTGCCATAAAAGTTAATATAACTAGTTGAGAATCTGGTTTGACAGTTTAATTCCAAATGGCGGAGAGTTTGGTTTTCTTTCTCCATTGGCATAGTACTTCTATTTTTACATTATATAAATCTTAACCCTTATATGATGGTCTATACTGTGTTGAGTTGATTTGGTGGTCTTAAAATACTGGCTGATTAGCTATGCATGTGAACTTGATAGAAAATACTATGATAAAATCTACTGAAAGTGTGAAATAAGAATGTGTAAAGTCAGACTTCATATTGTACCAGAAAATAATAACATATCATTTTGAAAATTCCTTGGTGATTTGAAGACAGAATTGAGGCCATGTTACACATAGAACATGTCAATGAATGGACAAGTGACAGTGTTCCAAGAACAGTGTGAGACTTCACAACCTACCCGGTAAAATGCTTAGCTTACAAATACGTATCCTAGAATTTGGAAATTGATACCTTTGTTGGTGAAAAAAAATTATATTATATAAATGAAAGTGAGATGCTGAAGGATGAAATAGATATATCACACACAAAAAATTATGAAGAAAATCTTGGACAAACTTGGAAGACAAATACTTTCATACAAATCAAAAATATAACAAAGTATTTGCATAGTATTGCCATGAATCTACACATATTTTGAATATATAAAATATTTTGTATTTTTCAGTAAATTATTTTTAATTTTGTTGTTCATTTCTCATGTTTGTGTCTTTTTTTAATATCCTTTTTAATTTTTTTTATTATTTTAGGTTTTACAGTAAAATTGCCTTAAGGCCAGTTGTGTGCAGTAAAAATGCTTGCAGTGAAAGTGCTTGCAGCAACAATGTCTATAGGAAAAATGCTGACTGTGGAAATTCTGAGAACCTTGAAGGGTATCCTCATGCTATAAAGACAAAGTCGTTGATCTCTGATTACAATGGCATAGTAATCAGGTAAAGACTCAAATCAAAATGTTTCCTTAATCCTTATCTTCTACTGTCTCCAGAAATGGTGGTGGAGAGGAGGAGTCTGAATAAGACACTGGAGTAAAAATAGAAATAAGGAAACTAAAAAAAAAAAAAAAACACCTCTTTAAATTATTAATTTTAGCCCTGACTTCTACTACAATGTTACTTACTTTTTCCATATCCTTTCAAATTCCTGATATTTAACCTAGGCTGATTCCTCTACAACAAAGAATCTAATATTATGACAATAGAAAATGTATTACCAACTTAATGTCATTCCCAAACAGCTTAGTAACTAACATGAACTATTGATAATCTACAATGTATATCAGATTTGGGTTTGTTACATCAAACTAATTTTATAAATTTTATAGTAGAAATGCTAAACCTACTTGTTTCATCACTGAATATTTTATAAATATAGTAAAATATTTTTATGACTTCTTATCTATACTTAACTCTTAAAAGCAATGTTTCTAAACTATTCTGAAATATTACAGTCAAGGAACTAGTTATTCAGTTCAATCACTATCAAAGTCAGCGTATGTTCCTATGTGTGTGTCCATGCTTAGTTATGTCCGACTCTCTGTGACCTCATGGACTGTAGACCCCTGGCATAACTCTCCATGAAATTTCCTAGGCAAGATTGTTGTATGGGGGTTGCCGTTTCCTACTCCAGGGGATCTTCCCCACCCAGGGATCCAACTCATGTCTCCTGTATTGCAGGCAGATTCTTTACTACTGTGACATGTGGGAAGCTCCATGTTCCTACATCCCATGGTAATTATCAAGTTCATTACAATTTCCTAAGTAAGTAATATATTTAAGAATGCTTTTTAAAAAATTTAACGTAATTGATACTGATATACCTTTTGGTAAGAATTCCGTAAAAGCCTTGGGGATGTGAACATCTCTTTTGTATCATATCTGGTCATAAACTCCATGTCTGTGGAAAGATTAATACTTTCCTTCACTTTGGAAATTACCCACCTTGCAGTTTCATCTCTGTAGTTTTGGTGTTAGCTGATTGTACCTTTGAGTCTCTGGTTCCTGCTTTTCGGATTCCTGAAAGTTATAATAACTCTTACAACTGCTGCCTTCATTCTTTTTTTTTTTTTTAATACTTTATTCTATTTTACAATACTGTATTGGTTTTGCCATACATTGACATAAATCAGCCACAGGTGTACATGATCTCCCAATGCCAAAGCCCCCTCCCACCTCCCACCCCACACCATCTCCCCAGATCATCCCGTACACCAGCCCCAAGCATCCTGTATCCTGTATTGAACATAGATTGGCACTTCATTTCTTATATGATACTATACATGTTTCAGTGCCATTCTCCCAAATCATCCCACCCTCTCCCTCTCCCTCAGAGGCTCAAAGTCCGTTCTATACTTCTGTGTCTCTTTTGTTGTCTCACCTACAGGGTCATCATTACTATCTTTCTAAATTCCATATATATGTTGAAAGAGACACATGCACCCCAATGTTCATTGCAGCATTGTTTATAATAGCCAGGATATGGAAACAACCTAGATACCCATCAGCAGATGAATGGATAAGAAAGCTGTGGTACATATACACGATGGAGTATTACTCAGCCCTTAAAAAGAATAAATTTGACTCAGTTCTAATTAGATGGATGAAACTGGAGCCAATTATACAGAGTGCAGTAAGCCAGAAAGAAAAAAGAAAAAAACAAACAAACAAACACACACACACACACACACACACACAACACCAGTACAGTATATTGACATTTGATTTGGAACCTTCAGGTAGTTTAATATGGATTTCTAACACCTGTACCTGCAAGTATTCTGAGTTATACATAATGTTGAGCTAGGTATGAGATATGGGCACAGACACTAAAATACAGAATAAGGCAATTTAAAGTCTTCTCTGGAGTGTTTCCTTGGACCTTAACCGAGGGACTTTCACAAACGTACATCGTGATAGAGACTGTCTCAATTCTTTGAGCTGACAACCTTTTCTCCACCTCAGTATTTAGGGATTTCCCCTCTCCCAATTATAATGCTGTTATTCCTGACCCTGTCAAGAAATATTTAATTAATACCTTTAAGACTTCTATACAATGAGAAAGAAATGCATTCCATCTCCTGATCCATTGTGATTTGGCAACTGGGCTCCTAATCAAGGAAAAGATGGCTCTGACCATATCTCTCCTGCTCACATTCTTCTTAATGTTGTCGAAGCTTAATGTTTCTTCTATCAGAAACTTTTATAGTTACAGATTAAAATCTTGTTTAACCTAGAAATATGAACATGAAATTCAAAAGCTCCCTATATAATTTTGAAGACATAAAAATCCGTGAAATCTTTTTTTCTATAAAAATAGAATTTTTTCTAAATTTTTGAGGAAAATGAATCTACTGAATTAGTTTAAAAAGAATCATTAAAAAACACTAAATAAATTTCAGTGTAACAGTATTTTCTACAATAAAATGTTTTAATCACCTAAAATCATGAGCACAACAAAGGTCACAGAAATGATTATAAAATGTTTTCTGGAGAGATACTCAGCTCTTGCAAATTTCCTCCAGTTACCCTCTTCTGTAAACTAAGAGAATTAGGTTAGCCAGGTGTCAATGGAAATCTATGCTTTCACAATCACTCATATTGTAGCCACAAGGCAGTTCTTTCCTGGAATCTTTATTTATTAAGAGAGTTAATAGGTAAGCCAAGAGACTCCCACTGGGATTTGATTTACTCAAGATGCCTTGAAGTAAGGCACTTTGAAATATTTAACTGAATATATTTCTGAATAGTTTTCTTTTGGCTTACTTGCCATGCTGCCATTACCACAAGCATGGCTTGATTAGTGCTTCTTCTTTTTTTTTAACCTGTCAGAAATCTATGGACATGGCTCCTGTTGTCAGGAAGGTTAGAAAGCCCATCCACCCAAAAGTGCAAATAGTATTAAGAACTCCTTTTTTTTTTTTTTTGTCTTCTATTTAAAGCTGACATAATAAGTAGGCTTTTTTCTTTTTGAATGTAACACATAATTCAATAGTAGTAAAAATTAATAATTGACAAGTGAAATTAGGAAAGAAAGATCCACATCAAGAATGGTGAAGAAAACATCACTAAACACTGACTAATTTGGGCTGGAGTCCAGGAGAAAAGTTACCTAATACATACTATCTTGAACCTCAGGAGAAATACCCACTGTCCTAAGATAAGCATTGTTGCTTTAAAAGGTCTATCCAACAATTTGTTAATTGAAGAAATAAATATATGAGTCTAACAAAGGCAAAACAGAAAATACTTTGAAACAAAAAGAGAAAAAAAGTTCAATGCCTATTTTTATATATTATGGCCATCCAATGGCATAGTTAAGTAGGCATAAAAGAGGTAGAAAAAATGACACAATCAGCATATCTGCACAGAAACAGGTTTCATGGGCCTTAACGCAGCACTAGTGGTACAGAACCTGCCTGCAAGAGACTTAAGAGCCACGGGTTCCATTCCTGGATCCAGAAGATCCCCTGGAGAAGGAAATGACAACCCACTCTAATATTCTTGCCTAGAGAACCCCATGGACAGAAGAGCCTTGTGGGATATGGTTTGTGGGGTCACAAAGAGTCAGACGCGACTGAAGCAAATTAGTATTCACACAGTGAGGAAAGAAAATGGTAACATATTGAGGGGAAAAAAGAAGAAAAAGAAAAAGAGGATGATGAAAAAGTGTCACTAGAGAAGAGTACACAGAAAATGCAATTCGAAGTTTAGCTAAATTCACATTGACCCAGATCATGATCTGTCCCACCTGTTATATTCTTTATCAATTACTTCAGTTCAGTTCAGTCAGTCAGTCATGTCTGACTCTTCGCAACCCCATGAATCGCAGCACGCCAGGCCTCTCTGTCCATCACCATCTCCCGGAGTTCACTCAGACTCGCATCCATTGAGTCCATGATGCCATCCTGCTATCTCATCCTCTGTCGTCCCCTTCTCCTCCTACCCCCAAATCCCTTCCAGCAACAGGGTCTTTTGCAATGAGTCAGCTCTTCTCATGAGGTGGCGAGAGTACTGAGGTTTCAACTTAAGCATCATTCCTTCCAAAGAAATCCCAGGGCTGATCTCCTTCAGAATGAACTGGTTGCATCTCTGCAGGCCAAGGCACTCTCAAGAGTCTTCTCCAACACCACAGTTCAAAAGCATCAATTCTTCATCACTCAGCTTTCTTCACAGTCCAATACTGACATCCATGCATGACCACAGGAAAAACCATAGCCTTGACTGGATAGACCTTAGTCGGCAAAGTAATGTCTCTGCTTTTGAATATACTATCTAGGTTGGTATAACTTTTCTTCCAAGGTCTAAGGGTCTTTTAATTCAATGGCTGCAGTCACCATCTGTAATGATTTTTGAGCCCCCCCCCCAAAATAAAAAAAATCTGACAGTGTTTCCACTGTTTCCTCATCTATTTCCCATGAAGTGATGGGACCAGATGCCATGATCTTCATTTTCTGAATGTTGAGCGTTAAGTCAACTTTTTCACTTTCCTTTTTCACTTTCCTCAAGAGGCTCTTTAGTTCTTCTTCACTTTCTGCCATAAGGGTGGTATCATCTGCATATCTGAGGTTATTGGTATTTCTCCCAGCAATCTTGATTCCACATTGTGTTTCTTCCAGTCCAGCATTTCTCATGATGTACTCTGCATATAAGCTAAATAAACAGAGTGACAGTATACAGTGTTGATGTACTCCTTTTCCTATTTGGAACCAGTCTGTTGTTCCATGTCCAGTTCTAACTGTTGCTTCCTGACCTGCATAAAGATTTCTCAAGAGGCAGGTTAGGTGGTTTGGTATTCCCATCTCTTTCAGAATTTTCCACAGTTTATTGTGATACACACAGTCAAAGGCTTTGGCATAGTCAATAAAGCAGAAGTAGATATTTTTCTGGAACTCTCTTGCTTTTTTCATGATCCAGCAGATGTTGGCAATTTGATCTCAGGTTCCTCTGCCTTTTCTAAAACCAGCTTCAACATCTGGAAGCTCATGGTTCACATATTGCTGAAGCCTGGCTTGGAGGATTTTGAGCATTACTTTACTAGCATGTGAGATGACTGCAATTATGCAGTAGTTTCAGCATTCTTTGGCATTGCCTTTCTTTGGGATTGGAATGAAAACTGACTTTTTCCAGTCCTGTGGCCACTGCTGAGTTTTCCAAATTTGCTGGCATATTGCTATCATCAATTGCTTGGTTTTCTACAAATGTGAATCACAATAAAAGAAGTATGAAACAAAGAACTGTCTGCTATTTCTTCCCAAGGAATAGCATTAGCTATGAGTTAGTGATTTCTGAGAGTCTTTTCACTCTTCTATTTTCCAAATGAAGCTATTATAGTGTTTATATTGTTTATTCTCAACCACATATTAGATGTGTCTGGAAGAGATTTTAAAAAGTCAGTAGCAAGAGCTATAAACAGATAAGAAGTCTTTACATTACCCAGAAATTCTAAACTTCTTCTCAAAGATAAATGCAAAAGTTTGTGAGGTTTTGGTGTTAACATCTTTGTAGAATGGGGACATTGTCATAAGTGAAATTTGTCATATATATGAAAAAGCTGTGCCTGACAATTTGAAAATTTCAATGAGGGAAGTGAAAAGTCCAACAAAGATAATTATTTGATTTTTGTTTACCTCTTCTTACTTAATAGGATTGCTGTGCTGATGTGAATGATATTGTGCTCGGATTTTTAAAACTTTATTTGCCTGGCTGTCTCAAAGAGAAGAACAGTCAACTACATGTAAGTTAAACTTTTTGTATGAAATATCCAAGAAAGTTTTAAATTGTATTTACGTAATGTAAATCATCATTTTCATCTTCTTCTTTTTGTTCCTAACTGCAAAGGAACTAGGTGAGGGTGACAGTAAAAGTCTATGTTAAGAATGCTAAGTTCAGAGAAGGTTCTGGGACCCCTATCTCTGGGGTATGAATGGCTTAACTAGATGTTATCAACGGCTTACTTCAAATATAATTTTCTTTACTTATACACACACACACACTGAAATCTATTTATGGATAAATCTATGCATTAATGGACTTCTCAGGTGACACTAGTGGCAAAGACCTGCCTGTCAATGCAAGAGACATAGCAGGCATGGAATCCATCCCTGGGACAGTAAAGTTCCCTGGAGGAAGAAATGGCAACTCATTCCAGTATTCTTGCCTGGAAAATCCCATGAACAGAGGTACCTGGAAGGATACAGTCCTTGAGTCATAGGAGTCAGACACTGCTGAAGTGATTTAGCATGCATGCAGTCATGCATTAATAGATCTCAAGTGCACAATTTGATGAGTTTTTATAAATGTGTACACTCATGTAACCACCATACTACAATCAAGATTTTGAATATTTACACCACCCAGAAAACTCACTCATGCCATCCTTCTGTTAATCTTGCCCATTGTTCTGATTCCTAACACCATAAGTTATCTTTACCATTGTTGGACTCCATATAACTGAAATTGTAAAGTATAAAATCTTTGTGTCTAACTTTTTAAAAACAATAAAATGTTCTTTGGAAGGTTAGCCTACATTATTGTATCAGTAGTTTATGTTTATTTCTGAGTGGTATTCCAGTAAATGAACACATCACACTTTGTTTATCCATTGTCTTCTTGGTTAATATTTAAGGTATTTTCAATGTTTGGACATTTTGGCTTCTATGAATAAACTTTTTAATAAGCATTTGTTTACAAAATTTTGTGTGGATATGTAATCTTATTTCTCTTAAATATTTAGTTGTAGGATATTTAGAAAACTAATTATCAAGCCATGTGGTTTACATGTATTATCAATATGAGGATCCAAATATTTCTACAAATTGGTTGGTCCATCTACTGACACTTCAAGAATGCATAAGACTTCAATTAATCCCACACCCCTGTCGATACTTGGAATTCTCATAAATTTTAATTTTAGCCTTCTTTTTGGGTTTGTAGTAGTATATCTATGTGATACTAGCTTGTATTTTCCTAATGAGTCATGATGTTGAGAATCTTTTTATGTGTTTACTTATGTGTTTATCATTATTCATATCTTCCTTTGTAATGTGGCTGTCAAGTTGCTTGCCCATTTTTAATGAATTCTTTGACTTCTTAGTATTGAGTTGCAAGAATTCTTTGTATATTTTAGACACAAGTGCTTTGTCAAATATCTATCTGTGTAATTAAATATACCTCTGTGTATGTGTGTATAGTATATATTCTGAGCATGTGGCTTGTATTTTAGTTGTTCAGTGGTTATTTTAGATGAATAGATGTTTCTAATATTTATGAAATAAAATTTATCATTAAAAAGTTTTTGATGTTAATGCTTCTTATGTTTACTATAAAAAATCTTTGCATTCACAAACATTGTGAAAATATTTTCTAATTTGTCTTGCAGAAGCTTTGTGGAGAAGGCACTGGTGACACACTCCAGTACACTTACCTGGAAAATCCTATGGATGAAAGAGTCTGGTAGGCTTCAGTCCATGGGGTCACTAAGAGTCAGACACAACTGAGTGATTTCACTTTCACTTTTCACTTTCATGCACTGGAGAAGGAAACACCAACCCACTCCAGTATTCTTGCCTACAGAATCCCAGGGACAGGGGAGCTTGGACGGCTGCCGTCTATGGGGTCACACAGCTGAATACAACTAAAGTGACTTAGCAGCAGTAGAAGAAGCTTTATAGTTTTAATTTTTTATATTCAAAACTATGATGCACAATTCATCAAGTTTGCAGCACTGTAGGGCACAGGAGGCCCTAGAGGAGCTACTCTACATTCAAGATCAGGAGAGGCAGCAATGAGGAGATACCCCTTGACCAAGGAAAGGAGCACTGGCTGTGCTTTGCTGAAGCAGCTGTGAAGAGATACTCCTGGTCCAAGGTACGAGAAACCCAAGTAAGACAGTAGGTGTTGTAAGACAGTAGGTGTTGCAAGAGGACATCAGAGGGCAGACACAATGAAACCATAATCACAGAGAACTAGTCAATCTAATCACACTAGGACCACAGCCTTGTCTAACTCAATGAAACTAAGCCATAACTTGTGGGGCCACCCAACGGGAGGGTCATGGTGGAGAGGCTCGACAGAATGTGGTCCACTGGAGAAGGGAATGACAAACAACTGGATTATTCTTGCTTTGAGACACCATGAACGTATGAAAAGCCAAAATGATATGATACTGAAAGAAGAACTCCCCAGGTTGGTAGGTGCCAAATATGCTACTGTAGATCAGTGGAGAAATAACTCACTGGAGAAGGGAATGACAAACAACTGGATTATTCTTGCTTTGAGACACCATGAACGTATGAAAAGCCAAAATGATATGATACTGAAAGAAGAACTCCCCAGGTTGGTAGGTGCCAAATATGCTACTGTAGATCAGTGGAGAAATAACTCCAGAAAGAATGAATGGATGGAGCCAATGCAAGCAATACTCAGTTGTGGATGTGACTGGTGATAGAAGCAATGTGAGATGCTGTAAAGAGCAATATTGCATAGGAATGTGACATGCCAGGTCCATGAATCAAGGAAAGTAGGAAGTGGTCAAACAAGAGATGGCAAGAGTGAATGTTGACATTCTTGGAATCAGCAAACATAAATGGACTGGAATGGGTGGATTTAACTCAGATGATCATTATATCTACTACTGCA